>OY730186.1:21384982-21604982 GCA_963422495.1 Polyommatus iphigenia | reverse complement strand
TCTGAGCTATACAATGTAACAAATGATGCTTCAAAAGCATATCATTCTTTTATCGAAGAATTTAAATTATTTTACAAGCTATGTTTCCCAAAAAAGTATGTTACAATAAATATTCTTCGCAAACCAAAGTGGATATCACGAGGGATAAAAATTTGCAGTCGTAAAAGAAGAAAAATGTTTTTGAGTCTTAGATATAAACGTAGTCCTGAAAATGTTTCAAAATATAGAAAATACTGTCAGTTATTTAAGAAAATAATTTCATTAACAAAAAGAGCACAAAGTAATTATAAAATTTTAACATCAAAAAATAAATGTAAAACAATATGGGAACTTATCAATGAATCACGTTTGAACTTGCCAAATGAGACGATACTAAGAATTAAAAATAATAATAATGAATATGAAATACTGATCCCCAAGAAATTGCAAACGAATTTAATGACTTCTTTATAGACAAAGTAAAACCAATAATAAATGACACTTTAATTTCAAATAATACGTCATGTACATCATATAATAATTCAATGTTTTTAGCTCCATGTATTCCTCAAGATGTTTATAAAAATATAAAATCGCTGAAAAATACGCATAGTGTTGGGTTTGACGGTATTTCAACTAAAATTATTAAAGCTGTTAACGAACACATTTGTCCTCACATTTGCTTTTTAATTAATCAGTGTATAACGACTGGGATTTTTCCTGATGATCTTAAATTAACGATCATTAAACCGCTTTTAAAAAAAGAAAACCGGGAGTTAAAAGAGTTTTACAGGCCAATAGCACTTGTTTCAGTGTTTTCAAATATTTTTGAGAAGTATTTGTATAACCAAATTTATAACTTTTTAGAAAAGAATAATATCTTATGTGACGAACAAAAAGGATTTCGAAAAAACAAAAATATTAATCTGGCTATATATGACTTTTTAAAAAACATAATGCGTGAAATTGATAAAAGGACTCCAGTTTGTGCTATTTTTTGCGATATGACAAGCATTTGACTATGTACATCACAAAATATTGCTTAGGAAACTTGAATCCTACGGAATAAGAGGTAACGTTTTACAATTGATACGCTCTTACTTACATAACAGACCTCAATGTACAGAAATTTGCCATATAAATAAGAAACAAAGAATTGAGGTTAAATATAGATCTCCACAGCGAATTATTGAGTTTGGAGTACCTCAAGGGACTGTATTAGGTCCATTTTTTTCATTATTTATATTAATGACTTACCAAAAGCGGTTAACCAACCCACGAGTTTATTTGTAGATGACAGTACAATTACAGTAAACTGCAAAGACATTATTTTGTATGAAAGTGACATTAATAACTCATTACGATCTTTAATTGAATGGTTAAATAAAAATAATTTAATAATTAATTAAAATAAAACAAAAATAGTACATTTTAGCCAAATAAATTCAAATTCACTAAGTATTGATTTACATTATAATAACAACAAAATAGAAGAAGTAGATACAACACGATTTTTAGGTCTAGAAATAGACAATTAAATTGGAAGAAACATATACAAGAACTAGGTAAAAAAATAAGCAGTTTCGCATACGCGCTAGGTAAGCTATCCTTATCAGTCAACGTTAAAACACTTATTACAACTTATCATGGTTTAGTTGAGTCAGTCATGAGGTACGACATAATTTTTTGAGGAAATGCCACAGATAAGGAATTTATATTTAAGATGCAAAAACGTTGTATTAGAGCCATGTTTCAATTAAAAAGTACTGATAGCTGTCAACCAATTTTTAAACAATACCAACTTCTCACATTTCCATCTTTATATATACTTGAGGTTGCATTATTTGTAAAACGTAATTTACATCTCTACCCACGACTGTCACATAATGTAATAAGAAACAGACGCCACGGTGACAAACTGTGTGCATACCTGTAGAAAAGCGATAAGCGGTAAAGAATACGTTGGAAACGACAATCGTTTTCCATAACAGCGATTTGTAAAAACATCTGGCGGCAGTCGGTGGAAAGTGCGATAGCAAAAAGTCTAAAATTTAAAATTACTTGAAATAAATCTCCTTGTAAATTAGGTCCACTGTGAAGGATATTATTAAGATCTACACCTGAGCTAGTTTTACAACTGGCGTCGAGAACGACACGTAATTTTGTCGTGGACTTATCTTCACGGACAACACCGTGGTGCGGAATTATATATGATGGAGAATTCAAATTACTAATATCTGGTATCGCGGGAACTAAATAATTATTTTGAATCAGATATAACATTGTTATAACATTGTTATAAGCCTCTCTCAATCGCGGCGAGGATTCAAGTTTTCGTTCTAAACAAATAAAGCGTTTATATGCGATATTATATGAGTCTCCTAAAGAGAACACATCTTCGCGGAACGGCAAAGACACCGTATACCTACCACTGACGGGATCTCGTTCAGTGGTAGTTTGATAATGCATTTCACATTCAACGTCATCGGGACTTTGAACGGGCGGAAGGGAAAGCTCTTCTAGTTCCCAAAATCTTTTAATAAAAGTATCGATAGAAGCGGGCGAATTAATTTCAACAGCGCAACATGAAGCTAACGCGTGAGCGGTACCTAATGTGGGCGCAGAACCCATTAAAATATAACCGAGTACGGTTTCTATAGCGGGCGGAGCGGTCGAGTTGCTGTGTACAACACCAGGCAACAGTAAATGCGGAAACAGCGAAGCCCCGATTAAAACATCAACGGAATTCGGGGTTGCGAACGTGTCGTCCGCGAGCGGTAAATTATTTAATTATGAAAACGCGGACTTATCAACTAAATCGGAAGGCAAGCAATCAGTTATCTGATCTACAATTAAAGATGAAATATCAAATTTATTATTTGTATTATATTTAGAAGAAAATTTAAAAGAAACCTTTCCTCTAACAACCTTCTTCGAGCCACCGATACCCTTGACAGTCGTTTGCGGTATATTGTGAATGCGAATATTCAAACGTTCACAACAATTTTTAGTTATAAAATTACTTTGAGACGCGCTGTCAAGCAAACAGCGTACCATATGAGAGTTACCTTGCGAGTCATAAATAAAAACTTGTGCGGTGGCTAGTAAAACCGTCGTGGGCGCAATACATTCGCTGCGCTTCATATAGTAGTTGGGCACCGTACGCGGAGTGCCAGTGCGAGTCGCACACAACGCAACGTCCGAGCGCTCAGTGGATAAGACTGTCCGCGCGGGCGCGGGGACGGGCGCAAGGTTCGGACGCGAGCTCCCTTGCGGCACGGTAGCAATATCGTTATGGTGGCGGTTCGATTCCGAATTGAACGAGTTATAATTATTAAAATGAAGCAAAGTGTGGTGTTTAAGCTTACACACTCTGCAGTTTGAATTAGAGTTACACACAGAAACTTTATGTTTTATACTCAAACAGTTTACACAGGCGTTACGTTCTTTAACTAATTTAAATCTCTCACTGGGCGAAATATTATTAAAGGAAGGGCATTTAAATAAATGTTGATGTGTTATATTATTACACAAACAATTAGACGTAGTATTATTATTAGTTGTAGTGGTATATGTTTGCAATTTGTTCGACACTGGCTTACTATAATTATTAGTACGAACGCGATCGCTTATCTTTTTATTGTAATTATTGTGTGTTAGTGTACGTTGCAATATTTTAGACTGATTCTGAATAAAAGAAACTAGGCTGTCGAACGTCGGAATAGCGGATGAGTCATTCAATCTTTCAAAGGTATTTATAGTATCAGAGTCTAACTTTCTTAATGCGATATGTAACAGAATAAAGTCTGTAAGATCCGGAATTTTTAAGTTTTTTAAACCTCTAACGGCAGTAACAAATTTATCCATAAATAAATCAATATTATTAGACGATGTGCTAACAATATTTTTGAAATCAAGTAATTGGTCTATATACGAGGAAGCGAGTAAGCGTTTATCATCGTATTTATCGATGAGCGTTTGAAACATTAAGTCATAATTTTCTGCGCACGGCGTTATTCCCGCGCAGGCGGCTTGCGCCTTGCCGGTGATTCTGCCAAGTAAATAATATAATTTTTCGGAATCCGTGAGAGATTGGTTTTCGTGTATGGTCGATCTAAAGCTGGCATAAAACAATGGCCACGATTTTATATCACCATCAAAGGACATTAATTCTATGGGCGGTACCTAAGCTAGGCATAGTTTTGCGCGGCAATGTTTCGTTGACCTTGGGCAAACACTGCGAACTAATATATTTAATACGACCGTACAACTCTTCAAAGGAAACCAAACATTTATAATTAGGTGTTGCTTCGGGATTAATCGTCAATAAGCGGTCATTATAGTGATCTAATAGTTGTGTAAATTCGTTTCGCAATGAACTTAGCGTTGTAACGGAACTAAGGAAGCCTTCCCTTCGTCCTCGCTCGTGTGTATAATTTTCGAAGTGTCGTAAATACTTTGAACACGTTCGAAAATAATATTACGCTTTGCTTCGAGTAATTTAAGTTCTTTATCGTGGATTACTGTAGATGATCCCTTTTTACTCTTAGATTCTTCCGACATTGTAAAAGAATATTATGCGTACAAAACAAAACTAAATTAAATACTTTATATGTAAGTAAGTATCTAAATCGACAAGCAAACCCGGTTGGCAACGCGAGTGGGTACCTATCTATTCGTATGGTGCGTTACAAGTGTTACAACTTACAAGCAAACGCCAACGGCGCGACAACAACGCGCGGCGGTAACAGATTTTTCTAGAATGCTCGAGTATAGGAATAGGTAGGTACGAAGTACGAACTTATAATCCAAATTTACAACCTTAGATATGTATGAAAATTAAGTTTCAATTAAGAAAGGCAAAATATAATTATTTACTAGTTATTTTAATATTTATTTATGCGGTTATATGGTTATATGGGTAAATTATACATATATGATATGAAGGTACTTATAATGTTACGAGAATATACTTGGGTAGGTAGTAATATTTAAATACGAATGAAATATACTATTTTTACAATTAAGTAGGTGTTAATAGCTTGTGCAATAAGGGCGGGCGATATTTAATTTAAAGCCGAATTGACCATGTAACATGGTTCAATCATCCGGCTCGAATGGAACCAAAAAAATATGATGGCGCGTGGGGCGGGTGAATCAACAAATGGCCTATAGCTGCTATCCACCTTCGATAGTTAGTGGACTGTATTTTTATAGTCTCACGAATGCTGGAGGTAGGGGCAGATAGTAGGAAGGAGATTTCGTGCACTAACCTTTGGTCTTCGCGTCCACAAACGCAGGCGCTGAACAGCACGTCTGGGGCCTCAGGAAACACTCGCGAAACACTAGATGGTGCGGCACAGACGGAAATCAGCAGCGTACCAGTTCTCCAACGTCCATATATTCTGATAGCGGTCAGCGAGGACTTGACGAAAACGTGTATGTCCGTCTCGTAATGAGTCAAAAATTACACTGGCGAATTCCCGAGCTTCAACGACGATAGGCGACAGTGCACGAAAGGAAAGGGATGGAGATAGGTTAAGGGAAGCGCGTGAGACTATATTAATATTTACTCGGCCTAATTAAAAAAAAAATAATTTGTTATCCTTTATTTATTTATTTATAATACGAAATTTCGCAATATGAAATGTAATAATTTTCATAGTATTCGATGGTTACTTAAAGTTATGCTAGATGGCGTTACCAGTGGTTATTAAAATGTTTAAGTTCTTTAGTTTTGATTATAAAGTCCACCTTTTGTAAACAAGGTGGAAATAAAATTTAATTAAAGGGATTAAATATAATCTGGATTAAATTTAATTTGGATAAATTAAATTTGGATTAAAATTAAATTTGGATTAAAATTAAATTTGGATTAAAATTAAATTTGGAAATTAAATTTGGATTAAAATTAAATTTGGATTAAAATTAAATTTGGATTAAAATTAAATAAACAAAATTTAATGAAATGGTTTAAATGAAGATTAATGAAAATAATACGGTTTAAATGAAGTTTAATGAAATGATTGAAATGAAGTTTAATGAAATTGTTTCAATAAGTTTAATGCCACTATTAATACAGTAGTATCATACTATAATATTAATAATATTAATATAGATGACCTTGATGACATTGTAATTCGTGACGCAAAAAATGATGAACACAAAAATAATGAATCATTATGCGTTTTGCACTATAGAGAGCTAATAGTAGTTCTTTTATAATTATCTTCACAACGAAACTACAGTGGGTAATTCCACAGTTACTTAGTGGTTCATTCCACAGGTGTTTCATAAAAAACGTAACGACTATGTAATGTATTATGAAATTGAAACTTTATAAACTGTTCAGACAACGTTGTAAAAAAAACATACCTTTGAGTTTTCTCAGCGGTTCATTTCACAGTCATCCTTTACTCAGTGGTTCATAGTTCATATCGCCCTCATTTCATTGCTTTCGTGGTTCATCCCACTCGCAATCATTGCCTCAGTGGTTCATACCACCCTCGTAATCATTGCTTAGCCTCAGTGGTTTATACCACCCTCATTAGCCTCAGTGGTTCACTCCGCAGCAATTTACTGAAAACAATAATGAACATGTTATTGAATTGACACTTTGGAATTGGCTATAAAAAGATTAACCTGTAAAAACTGATCACACACTATTAATATTATTAAAATAATAAAATAAATGTTTCTTATATCACTTGTTTGGTTATTTTTCCAAGAAAACTAAACTTAATCATGTCCAACAGTACAGTACTGTTACAGATGTTTTTATTGAATAAATAATAATCATATTGAATAAATAATAATCATATTTACGCAAATAATTATATACAATATATTTTTCATATACATATTTAGTTACTAAATTTCAATAATACTGTTTGTACTTAAATGTTAAGAACTTGTACATAAGCAAAACAATAATTGTAAGTCCCTTTTTTGGCGTTATGAAATCTTGTGTTAAATGTGAATACTACAATGTGGATTACATTGGCGAAGAGTAGCCTTGACCAAGTGAAATGTGTAATGATGTTAAAATGTAATGTAATGTTCACTGTCGAAGAGTAGCCTCGACCAAGTGAAAATGTGTAATGATTAAAATGTAATCTAATGTTCATTGTCGAAGAGTTGCCTCGACCAAGTGAAATGTGTAATGATGTAAAAATGTAATGTTAAATTCACTGTCGAAGAGTTGCCTCGACCAAGTGAAATGTGTAATGATGTAATGTTAAATTCACTGTCGAAGAGTAGCCTCGACCAAGTGAAATGTGTAATGATGTAAAAATGTAATGTTAAATTCACTGTCGAAGAGTTGCCTCGACCAAGTGAAATGTGTAATGATGTAATGTTAAATTCACTGTCGAAGAGTAGCCTCGACCAAGTGGAAGGTATTATGTGTGTGGTGCGTGGTTGTTACGTGTACGTGTTCTTTCTACCCCGCAACGTATTTATTGAATACCTCTTGTCACAAAGTAATAATGATTAAATCAAATAATTTTATATTACTTGTAAAAAGCTCAGATACATCACTCAATACTCGAGTAAATTAATTATTTTTCGTTTTAATATTTTTTACAATTTACTTACGTAGGTACATCTTCATATTTACTCGAATGTACACAAAAATGTTTCGTATAAAAATGTCACATTAGAAAGACATGGCATTTATTAAATCTAAAATTATAGAAAACTAAAATATTTCTTAATAATTATCGACTCAATTTAAATAAATACATTTTAAAAGAATAACTACACAAAGAATAATAGATATGACATACTTAAGTTATACCCACCGCGCACTATTGAAAAAAAAGTTTGTGCTGCACTTTAAAATCGATTTACCACAAAGAAATTACGCAACATCTACTATCAACTTTCAAAACAGCTAATAAATACAATGTAATAATTATCTCTGTATGGCGATTGCACCTTATTAATTCATGATACTTGAAGCTGTTAATTACGTTTGAAAAATATTTTTCAAACTACCCTACATTCTTTTCATATTTATTTTATGTGAATTTTAAAATCGTTATTGTATGCTGTCATTAGATATAACTCGTTTGTATTATTACTTTTCAGATTTTTTGTCTAGGCGCATCGTTACACTGATAAGAAATAAAGATATTAGTTCATAATTTAATAATAAGTGAGCGTACCTGGATTTTTCTTCCTCTTCTGCGATGATAAAAAACTCGATCTATATTGTAATACATTTATTCTACAATATTGTACACTTTCGGGCAGAGATTCCTCTTACAATTGTTCCTCCTTCAAAATCCACACCATACTGAGCTCCTGGGGTATTTATACCCAATTTTTAACCGTCAACCCCCACTTCAAGTGCGGCGACGGTAGAAGGGATTGCATATTGTCAGTGTGGCCAGATTTAAATATTTAAAACTACCATCTAATTTAGTAAAGATAATTAAATTATGATAATTTAGTATTCTAAAATCAATGAAATATTATGTTCTACATTACGTAAATCATAACAAGTTCGAGTTCGAGTTCGACACAAATCACTACTCTCCAACCGTCTTACGGTTTTTCCAAGGTTTTTCGATCAGCAAGAGAATCTGACGCGAGTTTCACAGTTTTTGCCCATCCCACAAAAGTGCTCAACGCCGCTAAAGAAGTTTTCACTTCAATAAACAGCAAAAACGTATATGTAAGGTTCAGAGATGACAACGCGGACCATAACGTAACGGATGACCAGGAGTCCGCGGACCACAGGTTGGAAAACACTGATCTAGCTCATCGATCTTATTCGAGGAATTAATTTAAATTATATTTTAAAATTAATTTAAATTATATTTTAAATTTAATTTAAATGGAGAATGCCCAAGGTCGGTACCATTAATTCTCATGCGCTTTGATGAAAATAATACAGTAATTATTTTTAGAATTTTTTACGTAATTATACGCCCAGAATCAAATTTCTAAACCCGGGATTTAAATTAAAGAATAAAAGTTACTAAATTACTCCCTCCACATTCGGTTAGTGATGTAGTGCATTATTAGAAATACATCAAACAATATATTGTAACAATATCGATTCATTCGACTCAAGCAGTAATTGCAATCGTTATTCCAATTTTTATAAATATTACTTGCTTTAATAACTATTTCCGAATGATAATATTATTTATTGATATCATGTATTAGCTTCTCTATATTATGTATGTTAAATAATAGTAAATGAAGCTAATCCATTACACTTAATCGATTCTGTGCTGCTATTAAATATAAAATCGTTTTTTTTCATAGACTTCGATTTATCGACTGGCATTACTAACTGCCACCGCATTTTTTCTGACATCTGTCATTCCGACATTTGCATATACGTAATGTCTGTATTTTTTTTGGAACTTATTTTTCAGATTATTATTATGCTTGTTTGTATTTTGTGAACTTATACTCAACTGTTCTTTTGCAATAACAAGAAATTCGAGTCGTTTTGTCTACTCCAATGTTTATGGATAACTCCTATTCATAACTCAGGTAAGCAGACCTAAGTATTTTATTTTCTGAATAAGTATATAAAAGTCAAAGAAGTGCCTTCTTCTATGTATTTCCTGACAAATGAAATATTTTAAACTATCACCTGAAAATATAACAACAGCAAAAACATTAAAGGCTTAAAGGACTTAAGTCAGGCCCGAATTTATAAACAGGCCGTATAGGCCACGGCCTAGGGGCGGTAGCGTCCATAGGGTGCCGGTAGATTTCGTACATGGGGCGGCGGAATAAAGTGGCCTACACTCATAAAATATATAAATTCGGCACTGACTTAAGTCTTTGATTTCACAAGTAGGTACTTAATGTTCTAGCAGTGAAACCATTTAGATCTTAGAGTATAGCTGTTACTTCTATGAATATATTATTATAAACACTATTAATTCTTTGTTTTATTACAGCTAACTTCAGATTCTGTGCTCTGTTCAATGTTTAACACTGCTTCAAGAATCAAGACAGAGCAAACCCAACCAGTGAAGGAAGTTTAAGATTATGTTTTCCTTGTGACTAGTCTATTGTTTATAAATACTACAAGAACACATACTGTAAGACAAGATCGACATATAAGTGAAGCATTATAGCTAGACTAGTTCCGCTGAAATTGGTAGTTATTTTTGTTTATATTATGTATTAAATTATATCTTATTGATATTTTTAATTTTCAATCTCCAATATATTATGATAGGTACTGCTGGTAGTGTTTTTATTATTATATCCTGATAAAAATAGTTTCACAAATAATTTCATAAAATATTTTTATTTACTGTCTTTATTATTTGTAAGATTTAACATAGGTACTATAAATATATTATATTACATATCACTTTTTAGATCTCAAGATTGGAAATAGTTTGTCCTGCTTGCTGGAGGTCAGCTACAAGGAAGTACAATGTCATGACGAGCAAGACTCCAATCGCCCCGGTCTATCAAGAGGCATTTGACAGAATATGCTGGATCAAGTGATATACCTCACCCAAAAATTATCTCTTCTGTGTAGTAATGAGCTTCAAGTACAGTATATTTGTTAATTGTTTTGAAATGGACGTTTACTGGTACCTTTATGTATGAAACTGGTTTTAGTGTCACCGGATCATTGGTACAGATCGCTCCGCTTGAAGGAACCTAAAGGAACAGTTATAAACTAAATATAAATTCTATGCTCCACCATGTTGTATGATTTAGATGAGTTTTTGCAGGAGTATGATGAATGATTTAAATAGGTATTTTTCTTTTATGTAAATAAAAATGAATCTTATTTAAATGTTTGTGTGATCATGTTCACGTTTTGCAGTACTTATATAATAATTATGTTCCATAATATGTACTGCAATATGTGAATTACATACTGAATTATGTGTATTAATTCATAAGAGTAAGTAAGTAAGAGTAGAATAAAGCCCTTTGTGTTTGCCCTTTTTTTCTTTAGTTTATAAATTATAATACAACTCTGTTCTTTGTTAATGTAATGAAATAGTTTATTGAATCAAGTTAATGTTCATGTTTTAAATGAAACCGAGCCCCTGGAAGTTTGATGTACCTATATAATATTTGTTATTGTTGTGACACTGTTTGGATAAAATAAAAATACATTGTTTGTTTTATTTTTGACTCCAGTCAACAGCATGAGCATAGCCCAATAGCGCACTAGCGGCCAGGTCGCGGCGGCCATCAAGATAGTATGCGTGTGATGTGCGGGTGCGTGTGATGTGCGTGTGCGCGTGCGGGTGCGTGTGATGTGCGTGTGCGTGTGCGCAGGGATGGGAAAGCTACTGAGTATTTACTCAGACCAGAGTAAATACTCAGTAAAAATGAATTTAGACACTCAGTATTTACTTTTAACTGAGTATTTATGTTTTACTATTCACAATTGAATTATTTAAGGTTTTTCTTTATTTATTATTTATTTGGTAGTTTATTTGTGTTATATTTTAAGTATATAAGCTATGTCCTTTATAAGTATAACCAGTATAAATGAAAATAAATTATGTAATATTATACTGAATGTACGTAGTACTTACTACCTCAGTGACTGAATGCAAAATTTTCTTTTAATATTTTTTGGACTCAGTAACGAAAAATTAGGTACCTCAGCTATAAATTATAATAGAATACCTAATTTTGATGATAGACTACCTAATTTTGGTATTTAGGTAGACGATTTTTACAGTATCGACTGTCGGTGTTATAAAAAAATGTCATAGCTGTATACAGTCATATCCTACTAATATTATAAAGGCGAAAGTTTGGATGTATGGATGTTTGTTACTCTTTCACGCAAAAACTACTGAACGGATTTTAATGAAACTACATTAATATAGCTTATACATCAGAATAACACATAGGCTACAATTTTAACCGACTTTCAAAATGGAGGAGGTGTTATGTTCGTTTTTTATGTTCAACGATTACTCCGCCGTTTGTGAACCGATTTTCAAAATTTTTCTTTTGGTGTAAAGGTATCCCAATAGGCATTGTCCAAAAAAAATCACATGTACTTTTTATATTTTTTTTCGTTAAAATAGGGTATTCTAAGAATATAAATTCAATAATTTTGAAATTCATTGGCTAGTTTTTTCTCAATAAATTTTTAAAGTTTCGCTCTGAAGTCATCATCGGCGGCCAATTGACCTCTGCAGTATGTTTTTTTTCCTTCCAATCTTATTTATAATGGCTGGTTCGTCAAATGCAAGTTCTCATTACGTGAAAGCTGATACGAGAAGCTTACCAAAAGTTCGAAACGTAATGTTGGTCGAATTTATTGCTAATTTAACGCCATTGAAGGTCAAACTAAGGTTAAACATATTTGTTCAAAAATATAAGTAACTAATGGGTATTTTTTTCGTTTATATACAGAAAAACGATCACTGAACTTATTCCTCGAAATGTTTTTGTAATGAGCAAAATTAAAAAAAATTGACAATCCCCATTTGATACCGTATTCATAAAAGTGGTGACCTGATGAAGGGATCCATAAGAAATCGAGGGAACTCCTCAAAATTTACATGGAAACATGTGATGACTTCGGTTTCGTGAGCAGTATTCTAAGGCCCGTATTTTTGGTCATATACCTACTTAAAATGCGACCCGGTCTCAAGACGCGGTTCGGCTCTGTGATTGGTCCAAATTTTGACAGCCAACCAATCACAGAGCCTGAACCGTGTCTTGTAGTCTTGTAGTAGTGAGTACTGACCAAAAATATGGGCCTAAGCTACCTACAACTGTAAGATTTTGCACCGGGTATACTATGGTTTGGAAGGTGCTGAGAGAACTTCTGACTCTTTATAAATAAAATAAAAATAAAAATGTTTTATTTCTGAGTAAATTTGAATCAAATTTTTTCAGAATGTCTACCTGATGCCTACCACCGGTTTACTCTGGTTAACAAGTGCCATTTTCGTCAAAACCTGATCTCATGCACCGAAAATTATGATTTCGGTCTCATTCGATTCGGAATACCATCTAGAACATTCTATCAAAATTCCAAGAGGGGCTGAAAAAAAAATGCAAAAGTTATAAACAATTAACTTTGACACGGTCGCGCGGGGCCTACGACTGTCGTCGGTCGCGCGCGTCTGTCGTAGCCCGTAGGCCCCGCGCGACCGTGTCAAAGTTATATGGCACGGTCGCGCGCGGCTTACGACAGTCGTAGGCCGCGCGCGTCAGTCGCGGGCCTCGGAAGCGGCGCCATACATTTTCATACGCTGACTATGATCGCGAGCGGCCGACGACAGTCGTAGGTCGTGCGCGACCGCGATCGATCGCGATGCACGGAATTGTACCTTAAAACAAATCCTACATCCTGGAACCTTACCAA
Source organism: Polyommatus iphigenia (assembly GCA_963422495.1). Classification (NCBI taxonomy): domain Eukaryota; kingdom Metazoa; phylum Arthropoda; class Insecta; order Lepidoptera; family Lycaenidae; genus Polyommatus; species Polyommatus iphigenia. Next base: position 21,591,661 of record OY730186.1, on the reverse strand, counting down.
TAATCCTTATAGCTGTAATTGAGCGGCGAAAGTAGCGATAAAACCGCGTGGTTCGGGTTTCGCGTGATTTGCCGCAATCTGCTACGTGAACTAAAAATATATTTTGAGTGATTAATTAATATTAAGGAATAAATAAATATGGGTACTAAGTAGACATATCAATAAACAATAATCCGTTAACAAAAATCAATTATCACAATTTTGTTTAATTAAGCTTTTCTTAATTTGTTAATAGTCACCATTTTAATGTTAACATAAAAACATAAAACGCTGATTATTTCAAAACAAGAAATCCAGATTTTTTTATTATTCTTTTGAGCTAATCTTAAAAGGCCTTATAAGAGATCCCCGTTGAAAAAATTGAAAATTTTTCATTTTTCACTTTTTTATTAACATTCAAAGTCATTCCAAAATTATTCATGTAATTATAGCAATTACGGTACTTTTATATCCAATTATTGTTACTATTTTGTTTTGTTATTGTTAGAAGCCAGATAACAATGTATATTTTTTTATTTATAACTAATAAAATTTAAATAATCATTTTATTGATGAAAAAACCCTAATTACTATATTTACATAAAAAATTCATGAATGCCTTTGATTGTTCATAAAAAATTGAAAAATCAAAATTAGTGAATTTTTCCAACGGATATCTCTTCTAAGCCCTTTTAAGATTAGCTTAAAAGAATAATAAAAATTTCTGGATTTCTTGTTTTTAAATAATCAGCGTTTTTATGTTAACATTACTATTAACAAATGGGTGACTATTAACAAATTAACAAAAGCATAACAATTAAACAAATTGTGATAATTTATTTTTGTTGACGGATTATTGTTGATTGATATGTCTACTTAGTACCCATTTTTTTTATTTCTTTATATTAATATTTAATCAGTAAAATATATTTTTTAGTTCACGTGGCAGATTGCGGCAATTCACGCGAAACTCGAACTACGCGTTTTTACCGTTACTTTCGCCGCTCAATTAAAGTTATAAGGATTGTTGATAAGGTTCCAGGATCTAGAATTTTTTTAGGAAATTTCCTGCTCTTTAAGGATCTATTTTCAAATTTTGGTTACCTCAAGAAGTTTTCAAAATATAAAAAAAAAACTAAACCCTTCTTTTTGTGTTTACTTAATTGTTTATAACTTTTGCATTTTTTTTCAGCCCCTCTTGGAATTTTGATAGAATGTTCTAGATGCTATTCCGAATCAAATGAGACCAAAATCATAATTTTCGATGCGTTAGATCAGGTTTTGAGGAAAATGGCACTTGTTACTCAGACTAGTTCGGGTATATATACAAGTTTGGGAGTTTCGACGTTGTTTTCAGAACGGAAAGCATATGCTACTACGCAAATTACATTCATCATCATCATCATCACCAATCACTACTATAAACCATTAAAGAACCATGTATCGTCCCGTTTTGACCCTATTATTGGTACTTTTCAAAGTTTTTGGTGCTATGAAGAAATTAAGAGAAGCGAAGGGTCGAAAATCGACATATTGACAACCTTCAACATGAAACTACATTAGACCAAGACAGATAATTTTAAAACAAAAAAAAAATTGGTAGGATGAAAGTCATCTGAAACCCATTAGAAAAGGAGGAGAATATTATAAAAATGAAGGGAAAAATAATTTATGGGCGATCTGAGGTCTTAAGGGGGAAAACGGTTTATCTTGATTTCCGGCAAAACTAATATTCCAATGAAATAAAGTCAAATGGCAAAGTTGTAGGTAAGAAAAAAATCTAAAACTTTTGTAGTCACGCCTGTTTCACATAACCTCAAAATTTATGTGAAAAATTAAAAAAAAAACATGTTTTTGGTTTTTTATTAATATCTTTCAAAAACAATTGTGGGAAATACGCGTGGAGGCCAAAGCCCAAAGGAAGATCTTCCGAGTTCCGACCGAGCGAGGTGGTATGCCCGGTCAGGCCGAAGCCCACTTTGATACATTTCAGCTGTCGTATATATACCGACGCGCTCAGAAAACTTCGATGGCGCGATGCAGGAATGTTAGGCGAATTGTGTGGGTACCGCCACATCACTCCCCCCCGAAGACAGGAGGTCGAATCTTGAAGTATTGTTCGCTTGAGTCGCCAGTGCCAGTGAGTTCCAGTGAGTCGGAATTGATTTGCAGTGAGTCCCAGTGAGTAGGAACTGTGTGTGAAGCTGCTGCACGGGATTCTGTCGAGGGTCACCAATGTGGGAAATATGCGTGGCGACCCCAAAGGAAGATCTTCCGACCGAGCGAGGTGGTATGCCCGGTCAGGCCGAAGCCCACTTTGATACAATTCAGCTGTCGTATATATACCGACGCGCTCAGAAAACTTCGATGGCGCGATGCAGGAATGTTAGGCGAATTGTGGGTACCGCCACAAAATATTTACGAAATTCGGTGAAAACTTACCTTTTTATGTACCAAATACGCTGTAATTTATTTGATAAGAAATATTAATTTTTTCACCTTATTTCGAATTTATATCGAAAAAATACCCTAATTTTCAATCGAAAATTCACACGTCAAAATATCAGCTTTTTTAAAAAAATTGGTAAGTATGCTTTCTATTCGTTGAAATCTCTACTTTCCAATATAGGTACAAAAAATCGAAAAAAAACTCAAATTTGACAATTCTTTATTTATTTTATTTAAAAATGTGATTGCTGCAATTTGTTGTAATTAAAAAGTTGATTTATTTAATTATAATTACATTTCTGTCATAGAAAATCTCTTTTAAATCTCTTGAAAATTAGGGTATTTTTTCGATATAATTTCGAAATAAGGTGAAAAAATAAAATATATTTCTTATCAAATAAATTATAGCATATTTGGTACAAAAAAATGTAAGTTTTCACCGAATTTCGTGAAAAAAATTTTTTTTAAACATATTAATAATTAATAAAAAACCAAAAACATGTTTTTTTGAATTTTTCACATATATTTTAAGGTTATGTGGAAAAAGCGTGACTACAAAAGTTTTAGATCTTTCTATTACCTACAACTTTGCCATTTAACTTTTTTCCATAGGACTTTTAGTTTTACCGGAAATCGAGATAAATCGTTTTTTACGCTTAAAAACCCACTCCCACACCCTTCCCGAACTCAGATCGCCCGTAAATTATTTTTCCCTTAATTTTTATGTTATTTTCCTCCTTTTCTAATGGGTTTCATCCTACTTTAATTATTATTTTTCACTTTTTATTATTTTTGAAGGTATCGGCACTGGTCTACATTGTCTTAATTTTACTTAAAATTATGAATCTGTTAAATTATAAGTATATTTTATTATTCTGTAATGTTCTTGATTTGTTTAAGTGTACACTTTTCACTGGTCGATATGTCGATATGTCGACGCATGCGGGGTGTGGGAGATCATGCCTCGACCAATCAAAATGCGCCATTAGTTGTCATAGACTCCCCGTATGCTGTATACCGCACGAGTTAACGACTAATGAAAATGCGCCCTTAGGGCGAAGCCAAAAGAGCGTAAATTTGTAAGACGTGAGCCGCAGAATTTCTGCCGGGCAGATTTTTTTTCATACAAATGACAACTCATTTTGAGTCGTCGTGTGAATCAAACATGACTTTTGTATGAAACTGAATGCAGCAGAATTCTGCCCGGCAGAAATTCTGCGGCTCACGACTCACAAAATTACGCTCGTTTGGCTTCGCCCTTAGAACCTAAAATAGGTATTGAATAAAACGTTTTTACTGTGTCCAATGAGTAAATACTCATACAATAAAGTAAATACTCAGTATTTACTGAGTTTGAGTTTTTACTCTGACTCAGTTTTTACTGCTTTACCCATCCCTACGTGTGCGTCGCGTGTGCATGTCTCGGGCAAACTATTCGACTTCAAGTTAAACTGAGCGTCGTTGCTGGCTCGGCCTTACCGCGCGAGGCAGCATCGGATAAGAAAAATACAGACCGAAGCCGCCTCGCGCGGCATGCGTACCGCGGCAAATGTCCGAGGCTGCCTCGCAAGGCGGCTCGCTTGGTCAGTGCGCAGCTATTGGGTTAATGCATAGACATAAATATTACTAGCGTAATAAATCGATGGGTTAATGTGTCCATTGTGAAAAGTATTGTGACTAAATTGTTACTTACATTTTTGCTTAAATAGCCGCGTACTGACCAAGCGAGCAGCTTCGCTGCCTCGCGTACAGACCGACCGAGCAACTGCCGCGCGAGGCGGCTCGCTTGGTCAATACGCGGCTAATTGCTTATGAGAATGTATTCAATAATAATAATAATAAATACCCCTAGATAGATTATAGCGGCAGTTTTTAGTCACAACACAGTATGCGGGAGATTCGGTGATGATTTATCCATACTAATATTATAAATGCAAAAGTATCTCTGTCTGTCTGTCTGTCTGTCTGTCTGTCTGTCTGTCTGTTTGTCTGTCTGTCTGTCTGTCTCCCTTTCACGCCAAAACTACTGAACCGATTGCAATGAAATTTTGTACACAGATATTCTAGAGCCTGAGAAAGGACATAGGCTACATTTTGATGAGGGAAAATATCTTATTTCCATGAAAATATCGATGAAAATTAATTCGCATTGTAGTTCTTATATGTGACAGCAGATGTCGTTTTTATTGCCGATGGCTCCGTAGCTCAGTTAGTTAAGCGCGTGGTCAGCGCTCATCCCCGGGGGTCCTGGGTTCGAGTCCCGCCGACGCGACGGAACAAAAAGTTTTCAATTTTCCTGGGTCTTGGATGTGTATTAAATATTATATAATATGTATCATAATAATATTTCAAAAATCTTAAATAAAATCTTAAATATTATAAAAGTATTAAAATGTACCAATATTATTTCCGTTGTCTGGCACAGGCACAGGGGCACAGGTGGCTGTTTTTAAAATTTAAACTGTCCTGTAGGCTCTGTATTATTTTAGTTTTACTATATGACAACAGATGGCGCTATTTGGACATTTATTAAGTTAATTTTAAAATTAGAATATTTTATTTTGGACATATTTTTATCACGGCATTCCCACGGAAACGGGAACCACCGTACGCTATAAACTAAAGTCCACGCGGACGTAGTCGCGGGCAACAGCTATATAAAGTTTAAACTTTAAAAAGTCTAAAAATTAAAGTAAATTAGTACTTAAATAAATGAGCCAAAAAAGAATCTGACCGATAGCTCATAAATGACTAAAAAGTTACATATATTGACTATAAAATTGTATAGAAAACTTATCAGTCTTGAATCTACTGTCAAATTAAGTTAGTGCCAAAAATTCATAACAGATGTCGCTAGCATCGCGTCTACATCGCGCTATCGCTTGCTCATAAGTGTTTCTATAAGAGGTGGTACCATCTTAATCCTTTCGATGGTTAAACACGCTTCCATATAACTAACTACCCAGTAGTCAGTACGTTATCTACGCAGTGACGTAACTTTAAAGTTTAAACCTATTTTAAACCTATCAATAATATTAGATTTATTTACGGGTAAAGTTGTGTAATGGGGGGCTAAAATATAATAAGCTTTCACATTTGTTATAACTTATAAATAGTTTAATTTAAAATAATTAAATATTATGTGCACACTGCACAGCTGTTTTTGGGTATTTTGATTTTAAAAAGCTTTTGACAACAATTTTGTTGACATCGCGCGCTATAAACTGAAGTCCACGCGGACGAAGTCGCGGGCAACAGCTAGTTACTAATATAAGAGCCTTACTCTGTTTTTAGAGCAATAACGTTCGCTCGTGTATGACTTGTCAATAAAATAGGTGCTTTGAAGATTTTGAGGTTATTTTCGATTTTATCAAATTACTCTAAAACCCCGGTTTTGTTTACAAAGAAATTTTTATGGGAGCTAAAATGATAATCATAGACTTTAAAAAACCAAGTTTCGTAATGACGCAAAATGGTACAGAGTACCATAGAGTTATGATCATTCTCCTTTAATTAATTATTTTACTACCCTCAGATATGCGATGTTAATTTAGCGATGAAATCACGACATAAAGTAGATACGGGGCGCGTGTATGGACTGAAATAACAGCGAGTGGATGTTTGGATGATAATTCTACAATAACACACCCACAGTCGTACATTATTAAAGCTGTTATTTTAGTACTCTCTGAATAATGATAACTCTTAAACTCTAATCACTAAAATTTTTAGATATTCATAAGTATTTATTTTAGACTAGATGATGCCCGTAACTCCGTTGCGCCAAAATTTGATTATCGCGCGGGAACCGTACATTTTTCCGGGATAAAAAGTATCCTATGTCCTTTCCCGGGACTCAAAGTATCTACATACCCAATTTCAGTAAAATGGACTTTCGCATTTATAATATTAGTAAGTAAGTTAGTGGAGGCAATGAAGGTTTTCACCTCCGATTTCGTTGAACCTCTATCGATTTTCATGAAAATTGGTGAGTAAATGGGGGATACCCTAAGAAACAAAAGTGACATAGTGTCAACTTGCGCTTTTGCCCTGGGGGTGGATGCCAAACCTTCTCGGGGGGTGAATTTTTTTTAATAAAAATAACCCTAGGAATCAATAGACACAAATTCTAAGCAAAATTTGTTATATAAAGTTTTTTTGAATAAATCAATACATTCGGAGTTATTAAAGATTAAAGATCATGTTTTTGCATGAGAAAAATACATGTCTTAAAGCGATTTTTATAATTAAATAAGAAACTACAGGTTCTCACGAAAAATGTGTAATTAACAAAATTAAAGCCAATAAAAAAACAAACTAATTTCTACCCTGAAATACCTTCCTATATTCATTCAAAGTGAGCTATAGGTGATTGTATATATATTTTCTTTCGGCGAGTACCTAAGTCTTAGCATTCAAACTTAAACAACGGTAGAGCTTGTCTAATTTGAAATGACGCGCCCCACCACTTCAAAGTTGATATAAATGAAACATTTTTGTAATGTGAATACGAGGGAGGGGCGCGTCATTTTAAGTCAGACAAGCTCTAAATCGATGCATTTTATGACATGTACTTCCTTAAGACCTTTTAAAGTGCTTAAAGTTACCTTTTTAATAAGCATTTTAAAAAGTTAGTAGCATTAAAATTGAACAAGTTATGATAAAAATAAGATGACCCTTACAATTTTTTTTTGAAAAATCGAAAAATAAAACGTTGACCATTTCTGCAATAATTTAAATTTATGGTTATCCCCAAAGGCTTTTCTTTATTTTAGCATAAGCAATGACCTCAAAATTTTTCTTGGTTTAGAATGCTTAGTTTTGAAAAAAAGAATGATTTAGTAAAATCGAAATCATTAAATTTTTTCTAAATATCGTTTTGTTTTGAACATAACTTCAAAAATATTAAACCTTCGTAAAAATTATAAAGAGCGAAATTTGTGTCCATCTTTTAAGAAATCTTTTGACTTTCTTTTGATTTTTATAGGATGAATAATAACGAAGATAGAGACGTTTAAAGCCTAACTTTTACCGCGAGAACCATGAAACCGGGACCTTTTAATCCTATTTTTTTTAAACCAAGGTCTTTAAAAAGTATTTTTCAAATTAATATTAAAGCTCTTTAAATCACCTTTAAAATGGTCCATAAATGAACTCGATAACTTAAAAATCAACAGAGCTGTTGTGATATTAACGAAAAAAATTTTTGAAAACAATTTTGAAGCAGAGATTTGGGATGCAAATATTGTAGGAAATCCTGTCAATAGGTACATCTATACTAATATTATAAATGCTAAAGTGTTTTTGTCTACCTGTTACCTCTTAACACCCAAACGGTTCAACCGATTTTGCTGAAATTTAGTATGAACATACTTTGAGTCTCGGGACTGGATATGGACATAATATGATACTTTTTATCCCGAAAAAATGTACGGTTCCAGCGCTATTGCAGGCGTCATCTAATCCATACTAAATACAGTGCAACCTTAACATAACGAACCTCAATATAACGACTTCCTCGATTTAACGAATTTTTCGTAATCCCCTTGAATTGTCCATAAGAGTCAATATAAAATATACCTTTACATTGCGAACATTTTTTGTGAACATCCTCTATATAACGAATTTTCAACTATCAAGAAAAAGTATAAATACCTCTAATTAACGAATTTTGTCACCCCAAAACCTTTATATAAAATTTCCACCAATATTATATGACTCTCATAGTGCGTGATTCATGTCGCGACATGTTTCGTACATGCATATTTTGGTCGTAAAACAATCATTGTTGATTTTTGTTGTTGTTTAGAGAGTTGATTAGAGAAAAAAACAGTACAAAATGGTCTCAAAACAACTGTTCAGCAGATTTTTGTGGTAAGACCGTTAGGCTCGTCAGTATTGTTAAAGATTTAAGTAAGTTAAACGTCAGTATTGTTAAATATTTAAGTTGAGATGGCTGAGAAACGTAAAAGGTGTTCCTTATCGGTTGCAGAAAAGCGAAACATTATTAATTACGTTGACAAAAATCCTACGATGAAAAAATGCTAATAAGTTCGGAATTTCGGCAAGTACGTTGGCTACAATTTTAAAATTTAAAGATGAAGAAATGTGCTATCATTTATTAGTAAAAGTTAATCGCTTTATCAAAATGAGTACGTAATGTTGAGGTAAATTAAACTAATTTTTTTTCACCTCTTTATTACGAATTTTGGACCAACCTAACCTCAATATAACAAACCTAAGTTCAACGAATTACTTGATATAACGAATATTTTCTTATTCCCCTCAGATTTGCTATATCGAGGTTACACTGTATACATTAATCTTTTCAAGTCTTTCAATATTCAGAAAGTAAACGAAACTGTAAATGTCTATTAGATAAGAGAGGGGCTTTTTATAATGATGTGCGTCTATTAAATATTTCAGTCTAGCAGATTCGGCCTCTGCGCCAATTTTTTGCACAGAGGGTAGTTTGAAATCGTTGTTTGAATATGTTGGACTAAATAATATCAATGTTTGAATTATATATTACTAAAATTTATATTTACTATGAAAAAATATTCGAACTCATTAAAGCTGATAAAAAACTTAAAATAAAAACTTAAAGCTTATTATTCAAACATTGGGTAGTTTACAGGGGTGAAAAAATTTCGTAAAAAAAACTTAATAAGAAATTAATACTAAGTAATAACAAAGTAAATAAACTGAACAAATTGGGGTTCAAAAACTTAAACCTAATATGTTTTTGAACCCAATTTGACCGTTATTCCGCAATAAAGGGTTACTTTTACGGGTTTCTATTTCAGTCTTATCCAAAAATCATATCATACATATTAAACAAACTCTTTATGTAATGTAAATATACGATTATAAAGCAAAGAAATACAAAAAATGTTTTCTTCACGATTAAAGGGATGGTTGCTAAAAGGATTGAAAACTTAGTTATAATATAATAATAAATCATGAATAAAACATTAAAAACGTTTATTTTATCAAATTAAACACAATTAGTTAAGCCAGAATGGTAAAATCTGCATTTTTTCTATTTTCAACGAAAGGGGTGGATTTCACCCCTAAAATAAAAAAGCGCGATACGAGCGTATGTCACTTTTAAAGTAGAGGGCTTAATGTACTTAATCCCAAATTTTCATCCAAATCGATGGAGGTTCAACGAAATCGGAGGTTGCACCTGATTTTTGCCTTCAATTACTGTACTAAGTATAGATATTAGTTATGTACTTATGTGTAAAAACCTCTAAATCTACGAATAATAAATTTTACTATTCGTAGCTCTAAATAAATAAAGATAAAAAAAGTATGGAACAGCTATACTTAACCTGCGGCCCGCCGGAACTTTATCAGTGCTAGTACACTACTAGCAAAATAGCACTAAGTCTTCGTGAAAGTCGAGAAAAACTTCTAAATCGCTAATTATTTTGAAGATTTTTTTTAAATCCTAAAATTTTTTGGTTGCGGCCTGCGACACCAAGACCAAAACGTTTTTGTGGCCCGTATATAAAACGGTTGAGTTGTACTGACGGTATAGAAGTATAGATTTAACGACATCATTAATTTACAGTTGACTAAAATGTATTAACTATTAAGTAAGTAATATAGATTATCAGATATATATATATATATATATATATATATATATATATATATATATATATATATATATATATATATATATATATATATATATATATATATATATATATATATATATATATATATATATATATATATATATATTTTTTTTTAAATCGTTTTTTTATATTAATCGAAACCCTTACAATCGATAAAAAATATGCACAATCGAAAAAAACAAGCGATTGTTCGATTAATCGATTTCGATGTTACAACACTACTCTCCAACCGTCCTACGTTTTTTCCTTGGTTTTTCGATCAGCATGAGAATCTGACGCGAGTTTCACAGTTTTTACCCATCCCACAAAAGTGCTCAACGCCGCTAAAGAAAAAAATAATGTTTTTTATGGAAGCCTCTTGAATGTTTATTTAAGTACAAATACTATAGGGATGATGACAAGGTCAAAGATTAGCGAATTTTGTTAATAAAATAAATAAATCACGGTAAAAAATAAGTGTTCCCAAAATTTCAGTCCGATAGCATTTGTATTTTTTTTTGTTATGCGCCTTCAAAGTTGGATAATCAAGTCGATTTTTTTTCAATTAAATTTCTTAATATTTGTATACCATTCGATAACTTATGCAATTAAAAGCAACTTTTGTTATGAAACCACTTTCATAAACGCAATATGTAATATACCTATCGAACAAAGTTCTCTCCCAATTCATACAAAGTACAATCTACGGAAGAGTGACGTCAGTCTTTCGTAGCACTTTGTATGGAGCGTTTCGGGCACGGGACAGGTCTATTTTAAACATTTAAATTGTCATATCTTTTGAATTTTTCTAAAAATTTTTCTATTGTTTGAATTGTCATATCTTGGTGAATTTTTAAGCTATCAGAGTCATTCTTTCAGCGATGTTTCTATTTTTTAAGGGTCTTTCAATTACGAATAAGAAAAAAAATTTGTCATCAAGCCTAATAAGTATTAAGTATTTTGTGAATGCCTCGGTGTAGCCGTTATTGATATGCTTACTTAATAGCCAAAAAATCACATATTTTGTTGTATGGGATTGTATCCTTAAATATTCAGTTTATTTTGTTTTTAGTATTTTTCATAAAAGAGGCAACAGAAATACAATCAGAATTTCAACTCTCTAGCATAGATAATCTAATTAATGCCAGCTATGACCTGTCTATGACTAGAATTATAAATATGAGTCGTGTTCGTTTGGTTTTTCAACTGCGCATGCGCGGCTTTTTTGTGTGTCAGTGGGAGTATCATACTGACAGGTATTTTAGAACATGACCACAGATTAAGGATATATATATATATATATATATATATATATATATATATATATATATATATATATATATATATGTAACCTTAGCCCGTCATCGCGTAGCGCACAACTAGTGTGCGTTTATTTTCTTGAATATTTCTATTTCTCGATCATTTCGAAGCACATTATACAGAAAAGAAAGTCATTTAGTTCATGATATACGAGTATATAAACTATAGTTCAAGTAATGAGAATCCGTAATCACACGTAAAAAGCTATGCAATTTTTGTAGACAAATTATTAATTGATGTGACATTTTTAGCACTAATGCCTTATATAGCACGAATAAGGGATTATTAAACTTATAAATTATCTTTTTAGCTTACAAAAATACCGATTGAAAAGCCCAAAAAGCGTTGTTCAAAACTTACGTATTTAATGTTAAATCCACGTGTTTGAGGCATTCTTTGGCCATTCTTATGGTTTATTATTTAGCGGAACCACAAAACTCAACAATATCTAACATAAAATGTTCACTAAAAACCTTTATTAACACTTTTATTACATGAAATATGCAGACCGACTCCTTTGTTATGTCCGAGTAAGTAGGACATAACATTACACGCTTTTGACGCTTATACACCGATATAAGGCTCTCTCCTAGTGTATATTATCTCAATGAACATGACACTCACACTGACACCAATTTATAACTTTGCGCATGCACAATGTGCATTAAAAAACCAAACGAACACGACTATGAGGTGAGCCCGTAAGACCCATTTAAAACTGCCTAATAGTTTATACTTTTTTAAGACCAGACCACCTTAAAGTCAATGACTTTGAGGTGGTCTGATCTGGTAGGGGTCTGTTCTTGGCCTTCTTCTGTGGAACATCGGCTACCATTGCATCCTGCGAGCGGCCCATCTCCGTGGGCTATGTTTGGTCTGCTATCCAGACGACACATACATGCTGGCCCACGGAGACATGTTTGAGGAGACAATACACCTGGCGAGAGTGGGTGAGTCTCAGGTTGTGGCGCTTATAGAAGCGTTGGGGCTGCGAGTCGCAGTCGAAAAAACGTAGGCCATGTTTTTCTATGGGCCCCGGAAGCACCGCCCCCGCGGAAGCATCACTGCACATCGCAAAGAAGTGGAGGAGAGTGTACCGATCGGCGCTGAAATGCAGTACTTGGGTTTGGTCCTAAATTTTTGAATTTGGTTCTGAATGGATCTTTACCCCTCATTTTCGTCGATCGGATCGGTAAAACTGAAGAAGATTGCCATGGCCCTGAATCGCCTTCTGCCAAAATCTGTGGCCCAGGGCCAACCTGCAGACGGCTTTATACAGGGGTCCTGCAGTCTTGTTTGGGCGGAACACATAGGCGCCCGGAATAGACAGCTGCTCAGAAGCCCATAGCATGCTGCTGATACTACGCTGCTATCGAACCGTTAGCCAGCGAAACTGTTATGTCCCAAACGGAGGCTGCATAAAGAGAGCGGGAAGCAATAATACGGAGATCCCATGAGAAGGGGGCACGGAGGGCGTAGGCTGCACGGCGCCCGGTGCGATCGCGAGGGCGCCGTCAAGAGTACATTTTCTTGTGATCTTGTAGTTTAGCGGCGAAACCGCACTTTCGCGCGGACGCATATACTTAAATCCAGTCTGATGTAAGCCACGCGGCTCTCATTTTGGCGCCCGTCTTGACGAAAAATATAATCTTAATTTTTGTGTTTTAAGGTCCATTTCACGTTGAAAAATAAAGTTTAATATATAATTTATATTGCAAAATCCGAGCCACGCGCCTTGCTTTGCTGTAATTCGTCAAATATAAAGAAGAGCTCCAGATGCTACATAAAATGTATGCAAACAAGAGTTCTTTTTACGTTGGTCATAAGTCATTAAAGCGTGGCGGCCGGCCAACGTGCGGGTGCGCGCCGAGCTCGGCGCCCCTAGGACCGCGGCGCCCGTGTGCAACGCACACCCTGCACCTAAGGGAAAGACGCCCCTGGTGATAAAACAAAAATATTTTTTTTGGAAAACAATTTTGAAGCAGAGATTTGGGATGTAAATATTGTAGGAAAACCTGTCAATAGGTACATCTATACTAATATTATAAATGCTAAAGTGTTTTTGTCTATCTGTTACCTCTTAAAACCCAAACAGTTCAACCGATTTTTCTGAAATTTTGTATGAAAATACTTTGTGTCTTGGGAATGGATATGGACATAGGATACTTTTTATCCAGAAAAAAAGTACGGTTCCAGCGCAATTGTAGGCGTCACATAGACCTTACTAAATATACGTTAATCTTTTCAAGTCTTTCAATATTCAGAAAGTAAATAAAACGGTAAATGTCGACTCGATTAGAGAGGGGCTTTTTATAATGATGTGCGTCTATTAAATATTTCAGTCTAGCAGATTTAGCCTTTGCGTCAATTTTTTGCACAGAGGGTAGTTTGAAATCGTTGTTTGAATATTTTGGACTAAATAATATCAATGTTTGAAATATATTTATCTTAATCTATGAAAAAATATTCGAACTCATTAAAGCTGATAAAAAACTTAAAATAAAAACTTAGAGCTTATTTTTCAGACATGGGGTAGTTTACAGGGGTTAAAAAACTTCGCAAAAAAAACTAAATAAGAAATTAATACTAAGTAAATAAATTGAAAAAATTGGGTTCAAAAACATAAACCTAATAAGTTTTGAACCCAATTTTTACCGTGATTCCGCAATAAAGGGGTACTTTTAAGGGTTTATATTTCAGTCTTATCCAAAAATTATATCATAAATATTAAACAAACTGTTTATACAATGTGAATATGCGAGTTTAAAGTTCAGAAATACAAAAAGTGTTTTTTTACGATTAAAGGGATGGTTGCCATAAGGGTTGAAAAATTAATTAAATAATCATAAAATATCATGAAAACAACATTAAAACATTTATTTTATCGAATTAAACTCAATTAGTTAAGCCAGAATGGTTAAATCTGCATTTTTTCTATTTTCAACAGAAGGGGTGGATTTCACCCCTAAAATAAAAAAAGCGCAATACGAGCGTATGTCACTTTTAAGAGGGCTTAATGTACTTAATCCCAAATTTTCATCCAAATCGATGCAGGTCCAACGAAATCGGAGGTTGCACCTGATTTTTGCCTTCATTTACTGTACTAATCTATGTATCTGATCAGATGCTTTCAGCATTTCAAGTCTACATCAAGTAGTTGATGGTAAATAAATAACTACAAATTGATGCGTTACTCTTTATTAGCCCATAAAATACAAATAAATATTTGAAAGATTTACCACCTTTAACATAATGTAGATAATCCCATTAGACTCATATTTATTGCGTTCTCAAAACACTCTCACAAAAATATATCTTCAAAATATTCTTATATACGTTATGGAACTGTAATCGACATATAATCGAATCGCAATTGTATAACTTACATACTCATTACTCAGACCGAATAATAGTCAAGATAGATTTTTTTTTCTTTTTTGGCAACTTGACACAAAGGATGTGTATGTTGTGCCACAGACAAGGTAAAAAGGTAAGGAATATGGCGGGAAAACCATATTCCTCCTATTATAACTTTCATCATCGTTTTCATGTATCGTCAGGTCTAAAGTCTAGTCAAAGTCTAAGTAAAAGTCAATACAGTCACAGGAGTCAAGTCGGTCGATTCAGTAAAGTGGTAGACGCTTTACTGAAACTTTCGATGGAGTTTTGGAGGGAACACAAAATAGCACGTTTCTGGATATTACATCACTTTCCTACACTTGTGCATGAACACGAATATCTAATGGTTAATATTCTACCAATATTACACATTAAAAACCCAGCTAACACAATTTTAGGAAAATAATACAAAAACACAACAGCACTCTTTCACATGCCCACCAAAACTCAGATAGAGCTTTGTCAAAAAAAGGGGAGGCATATTTTTTGCCGTAGTGCGTGCGTTTTTTGCACTATGCCTTACGTACAAAAAAGCCATATATATTTTAGCAAGGCGTTTGGGCACTGTTTGACACGGAAAGGCGTACTTTGAGCAGCC
Source organism: Polyommatus iphigenia (assembly GCA_963422495.1). Taxonomy (NCBI): domain Eukaryota; kingdom Metazoa; phylum Arthropoda; class Insecta; order Lepidoptera; family Lycaenidae; genus Polyommatus; species Polyommatus iphigenia. The sequence goes on along the minus strand of OY730186.1, from coordinate 21,576,289 downwards.
TCAGTTCTCTATCAGAGCTCTATCTTAACTTTTATTTGATCTGAGTTTACATAATATACAAAACAATGTACAACATCGTAACATAAGGAACAAGTCTTTATATACGCTAGGGCGACACGGGTAATTTGAAAATACGATAGATACTATATTGTATACTTTACGGTTCTATTTAAATATTATATTCTGTTAAAACAAAAACCAATACTGAAAAAATCGTGTGTGATGATCGTAACTAAACAACGATAAACAGCCATTTGGAGATACATTAAATTAAACTTGTAAAATGTAACAAAACATAAAAAATTACAAAAAAGATTGTGTTATAGGCAGAGGATATTTTCAATTTTGCTTATTATGTTTCTAAAAAAAATTGCTAGCAGATCGTTACTACTTTTAGTTATCGAATTATGCCAAGTTCGGTGCCGACATTTGAAGTATTATTATTCTTGGTTTCTGTAACACAGAAACTTTACAAGGCCATGCTAGATAAAATTACTTTTAAGATCTACGAGGCCAAAACATTATACTTATTAAGTTTTTTTTTGCCTACTTAACATTTCTACAAAAACTGATAATGGACTCTAGTTGTTCGAATTTCAAATATAAACTCATCCATAATGGTTGTACTAATATCCAAGGCTAAATAAATAATAAAAAAGAGCTTATATGCTGGATGGAAGCACTAAGCACTTCTAAACATAGACAATAAATTGACATGACCTAGATAGTCCACTCCGAACAATCGAGACTGTAACCCCGTTTGCGACATCTAAAAGAAAAAAAATTGAACTTAGCATTGTTACTAACATTTAACATTGTACAATAAAAAATTTGCTTTGCAAATTAACTACAAAACGTTTATATTTAAATAAACAAAAGTGGTGGCTTTGAACCGAAGCGTTTTACATAAACCACGATTTAACTAAACAAACTCGTGCATTCCGATGCAAGGAAATGTAGGATGTGCTAATCGAGATATTAACATAATATTAGATGGAAGAAGAGGAGGAAAGATAAAATATATCGTGCCGTCTCCCTCATCTAATGAGCGAGACAGACTATATTGCTATACTCGAACAAGCGTTACTCTCTTTCCGTCTAGTCATATATCAAGATATTCGATAATATCATCCTCACCACTTAACACATCTCTTTTATAACATCTATAATCTATAGAGGAAATCATTATTTTATCTAGTAAAAAAGTTGGTAAGCGCTATGAAAAATCTTTGTATCTAAATCAGGTCTACAACAAAAGGCACAGAACCTACTGCATTTGAGTACGCGTCGTTTAATAACACTGCTACAAGTCTTTGTGGAATTTGACACATATTTTTCATTCAATCTTATGCCATCTTCTGTTGCTGTTTGTACTCCGGCCATTTTTTTAAAATGGCGCTACGATCTGTCAAAAATAGTTCTCCACTCTGCCGCGGCGCTGCATGGTCTACCCATAGTTTACTGTTAACATCGTTTAGTATGTAATTTAAATCTAATAAAAGCTTATTTTGCGCATGTCGTTAACATTAACACAAATCTATTCGTTAATATCAAACTATTTACATTTGTATTTATAAATATTCTATATCACTAACACACAAGCAGTTTTAGCAAAAGCCCAATTGAAAAAGTTTCAACCTATTTAAACATTAAGCTAACTCACTTTGTGCGCTTGTTTGACAAGCCTTTCAAAGTAAACGGTATGGTACAAAAAGCCTAAACTTTAATCTCAGCGGCTTCAGACACAAACTAAAACTGCAAAGAATGGTCACGTTGAAATATATCCCTGTGATTTCATATAATTATGCAACATAACCCCCATAGCTACTGAAACGCCATCGTTTTCCAGATGTTAAGTAGATAAGTAATTCAATAAAACCCATACGAAGCCACCAAACTAAATTCTTTGTAACCCTGCTCTAATAAATACTTAAATTCACTAAATAACGACTGCCCTTAATAACAACTAGCGTTAGACTTAGACGGGTCATAAGGTTGATAATAATAATATTATCACAAGAACATGCTACTTTAAGTATGTACAGTCAAAAGTTATTTGAATTTACACTATGTAACACGCATTATGTTGGCAACACTATTAAGATCTTCAGGTGTCAAGAACGTACCTAAGGTTACCAATAGGCTGGTTAAACCTTATTTTTTATTCATTAAGAAAATAGTTTGCCAGACTAAATTTAAAGTTTTACGTTACCTTTTAAGTTTCTATTTCTCTATATTGCTTCATAAAACATATCTACATTTATTTACATTTCGTTTATTAAAACAATCTCATGCAATATTCGCAAAATTTCGAATGGTTCTTGTAACTTTTAAAATACCTCAGACAATTTCAAATATGTTGTTTTATTTAAAAAAATAAGCAACTGCTTATTAGGTTACAGTGTTACCAGACTATAATATTATTATAATATTTAAAACTGACATAATAATATTATTATCTTTACGTTTACCAACAAGATGACAAAACACAGACTGGCAACATTTCGACATTAAAAATGTCTTCTAGAAAAATGCGAATTTTATAACTCCTATTGCAGTTGCCTAAAAACGCCAAGTTAGGTCAGTAGCTTAAATGACCAACCTCACATTGTAATGTCTAAAATGCGTGCTTCAGAAATCACAGAATTTGGAATGCTAACTACACAATATGATAATACAGGTTAAACTTGATTAGAAAATCATTTATCCATAAATTCCTGTTTGTACAAAACGAATGTATGGTTTGTAACTTTTATGATGACTATTGAAATATTACTAATGCTATGAAATCAACTCGATAACAAATAATATTGTACACATTATATTTGTACTTGTATAAACTAATTTAGGGTAGGGTTTAACTATTTACTAATCTGTGGTAGGGTTCTACTATAATATTGTATACTTTTATTTTTAGTACTTAACTACTTAAGTACTAAAAATGAGTCGTGTAGTTATCAAATATACATGGACCATTGTTGTCTAAATTCTAAAATTAACTTTAGTTAATCATACAACATACTTTATTTGATTCGTTATAATAATAATTTTGACTTTAAGCCTTATATTATACGGAGAGCTATTCTTTAATTATTCAAGGCCAAATTAAATATTATACGTTGTTATATATGACAGCCTAATCCGGTTCCATTATTGACGTTTTACGCCTCAATATTTATACAAATAATACTTGTTTCCATAATTAATACGCGTTTGAATTTAAATGTATTTCAATTATTGAACTGTTGGTTTAATGTTGCGGAAATACGTTTTTTAAATGCGTAAAACCTATTTTTGTTTATTTAAATACCTTTGTAAATAAATAAGTAGCACATTACCATATTTTATGAATACGAAATGTTTCAACAGATCTGTTGCACTTGCAATTTCATAATTATATTTTTTAGATGTATATTATAGTTTGTAAAAATTTGACATGCCCTTTAATTCACTAATTGTTTCATCGTTTTTTTTTTTCAATTATCAATTACTCAATTTTTAATTAGCACTATTATCGAGCGTAGTAGCAAATCAAATTTCTAATTATCTGCAACTAAGCATTTGCAGAGCAATGTTCAATAAACATTTTAAGTAGCTAGTTAGGTACCTAATATTTATATTTGGCACGTTGTAACTTCTAAAAAAAGTTGTAAGTCATATACATTTTTACTAAAAAAAGATACTCATGTTTGTGGGTAACATTACTCTCACTGCATATTTGTTTTTGAGTTGATTTCAAATTCTAAGCCCGCTTAAAAATATCACTAAATTACACTTGTACAATAAATATGCTGTCGATGCTCTAACGACACTTTGTCTATGGTCCTACCGCCTCCTGTCAAACTCCAAATATCAAATCTCTTTTTAGAAACAATGCCTGACGTAAGAGATGGTTATTTCGAGAACGTTTTCTTCTAAACTGGATTCTAATAGCGACAGCCATTGTTTCACGTTTCTATGAAAACGCGAAACATGTTTTGTGTAACCCAACACTTGAAATACGCGGTAAAAATCCAAGATGGCGGATCTCTATTTAGACGGAGGCGGGAGGGGCAGAGCATCTCGTCGGCATACCGCATACCCGTAAAATATCACAATGGGACTAGTGGACGACGCCGTTCCTCTGTCGCGGGTATCCGTTCGTCTTCACCTTCTCGTATTCCGAAGTGGGGGGCTCGATCTTGGCCTTCTTACCTCGCTTCGGCGCTAGGTACGCCTTATAGAAGAACTGCGCGAAGAGTACGGCGTACGAGAAATACATGGCCATGGACAGTTTGACGTTGATCTGGCTGATGTGGCAGGAGTGTGGGGGGGCTGTGGCGAGGTAGTTGTGGGCCCAGACGTTGATGGACAGGCCCACGATCATCTGGGTGAGCTGGAGGAACGTGATGGTCATCGCCAGCACCTTGGGCGGGTACTTGCCCATGCTGACCAGCGCGTAGTACGAGTACATCACGCTGAAACGGAAAACATTACAATTAGTGTAGTTTAGACACGATCCGACCAAATGACGTTGGTCTGTCATTATGTCAACTGCCTAGGAATCATTTTCCTCGATGGTACGGTACGGTTTATGGTGATGGTAGAGTTCTTTCGTGGTTTTGCTCAATATCGGCAGGGTGATTTAGTATCTTCCGACAAATAAGCAAAAGGCGTTTGATAGCTCTGCTGATATTGAACATTGCATAATATCAGTCATAAAGTATGCAAAATTGTTGACAGATTTAATGGAAACAATTTTGACCACAAACTATATTTTACTTATGCATTATTTGTATCTATCCGGGTGACGTTAGTAGTTTATTGCCATTACGTGATTCGTTTGCTCATTATATATGTATAAGTGATGGCATTAAAGTAATGTATATGATTTACGTGTTTAAGGATAGTGGAGGCAATTCTCTCAAGTCCAGCTCTTAGTTTGCAATTTTCATATCAATTTTCTGCATTAAACATGGAATAAATAATATCTTGTGAACTACACAAATACGAATATTTATAGCAAAATAAAAATATGTATAATGGCAGTATACATCGTTACTAGGGTGCAAACCATAATATTTTGACGTTTAATAACAGTTATTAATTATTATGATTTATCGGTAGATTTATCGTGACTCGGCTCGTGGTTTGGACCGTAGTTTCTGTAGACAGAGATAGAGGATGATAAGCAGATGATATCAATAAGAAATTAAAAAAAAAACCCGCCAAACAACTTTAAAAAGTAATGAAATAATATTTACTGACTTTAAATAATTCCTAAATGTAAAGTGATATTTTAGTCCATAATAATTGTTGACACAGTGTGTCGCCGCCAACTGCGACTTTTGCATTTTGTACCGCCAAGTGACAGATTGTCTCGATTCGGTTCGCTGTGAGCTGACCCAGGTTAACTATAATGTTATGTGAAATCAAACATCTACATTAGCGATCCCCCGACACACCTTGACAACAATTATGGATTAAAATATCACTTTACACTTAGGAATAATTTAAGTCAGTAAATATTAAATTATTACTTTTTAAAGTTGTTTGGCGGGTTTTTTTTTAATTTCTTAATTTAATTTTATTTCATGCTTTTTAAACTTGTGTTGGTTATAATAGTGCAGAATAATTCCTATCAATAGGATCATATCCCAATGAATACCATCTATGAATGTCTTCTTGGATGAGGCCGTCAATATGAGTCCAAACATGAAACCTCCACTTTGGGTTCACATGGATCTCGTGTGATGCAGCAGCAGCATGCAAAAATTTACTGTTTATCTACGTCTTACTAGGTGTCGCAATTAAAATGAGCTCAAACACGAAACCGTTGCTCTAAATTGGCGAGGAGTTGGATATCCTATTGATTACCAAGTGATATTGCAAGACCAGGTCAACTTTCCATTAATATGTATACAGGGTGTAATAAAAACAAGTGGTAATACTTTAGGGTGTGTACGTGTTCCCTGTAGAGAGTTCACTGTGAAAGTAGCAGCGCTGAAAGACCAAACATTTTTTTCACTTTTGTATGGGGAAACTTGTGACGCTCGGGCCTAGGGAATGCAATACCGGGATACCGGGACCCCGAAATACCGGGATCCCGGCATGCATTACCGGCATGCATTATGCGGGACTAATCCCGGTCGAAAATTTTGCGGGATCCCGCGGGACTAGCGGGATTACAAATAAATGTGATTCATATGCGTAACTTTGCGCGCGGGGGTGCGTGAACTGGCTACAGGCAGCCCGCTTCAATTCACCTTCACTTTAAAAGACAATTGAACTAACCAGCGTGGATGCTGAGCGAGCATTTCCAGCTGCTAGCTACCTTGTGTCGAATATCAGGAACCGTTTCGGAATCTTTGGGCCCAATTTTTACCTATATTTCGAAAAAAAATTCGATAAAAGATGGACATAAATAAGTGATTTTTTTTATTTTTTTTAACTATTATTATTACGAAGCCATTTCCAAAAAAATGATTAGTTTTTCTTTTATTTTTTTTATAAAGTCTGAAGTATGGAGGTGTTAATAATTAAACCCTTGAAAAAAGTGTCCGACAAAGTTTGTTTTATTTGAGATTCTAAGAATAAAACGGGGTCTATCAAGTAAAGTCATTATAACGATTTATTTTAAAAGTTTAATTCCACCCAGCGGGATCCCGCAAATACCGGGATCCAGCGGGATTGTGATGGTTCAATCCCGCAAATACCGGGATTGAAATTCTCTTGCGGGATTGCATTCCCTACTCGGGCCCTTGCCCATACAAAAGTGAAAAATTTTTTTGGTGTTTCAGCGCTGCTACTTTCACAGTGAACTCTCTACAGGGAACACGTACACACCCTAAAGTATTATCACTTGTTTTTGTTACACACTGTATATTCATTATTCATAAATGTCACGAACAAGAATGGAAAATATAAAGCCTACCAAACGACTGCAAGTCGCTAATCGGCTCTTCACGGACCAGATGAACCGTGATATTCCAGCACACTGAGCAGGCTGATGATGATGAACTATAGCTAAGAACACTCTTGATCATGTCAGCTTTCAAACAAAAAAAACTAGATCAAAATCGGTCCACCCGTTTGGACGCTACGATGCCACAGACAGACAGACACGTCAAACTTATAACACCCCTCTTTTTTGTCGGGGGTTAAAAATAACTTCTTAGTAAAGCTTTATAATTATTATTACGGTACTTCTTCCTTTTATTACTACATATTTCTTCTTCCTGACCAGTTTTCTTTAATAGTACAGTTTACCTACTTAATGCTGATACTGTAAATGATATGTAAGTAATAAGTAAGTATAACGTAAACTCGTCGACATGTGCATTGCATCCTGCCCATCCTAACTTACGGTGCTCAGTCTTGGTCTTTGACCGACTTACTTACCATAGCTCTTTGACAAACTCCCGGCTCGGAGTTTGTCAAAGAGCTATGGAGCGCAGCATTTTAGGTGTCAAAAGGATTGAGCGTATACGAAACACCGCTCTGCGCTCCAAGACAAGAATAATGGTTGTGGGTAGAAAAGCTGCCGGTCTAAAGTGGAGCTGGGCAGGGCACGTCACCCGCATGTACCCGGACAGGTGGGCGCGTCTAGTTACGGAGTGGCTACCAAAAGGTCGGCGAAACAGGGGCAGACCCAATAAAAGGTGGCACGACGAACAAGACGCTTTTGATAAAGAGTGGCCAAAGTCATTTACCCAGGAAAATTAAACATTTGACCTCGGAATAATTCGCATAGAGCTGAAAATTGGTTGAGACATTAAATACACCATTATAAATAAAACCTCAAAAGTCACCGGCGATCATCCTTGTGCAAAATTTTTTATTCAAGGTCAAATGTAAGAAAATGAGGTTTTTCCTATTTATTTTTCAAACGGTACATTTCATCATAAAAATAGGTAGGACAAGAGTGTAGGTCATAGAATTCTTTACAAAAAATATCTTTACACTTTTTTTCGTAATAAATAGCAGGCGTATAGTTGGGAAAATCATATCTATGTACTTATATTATAAAGCTGAAGAATTTGTAGAATTACTGGTTCGAATTGAAAAATTCTTTTTGTGTTGGATAGTCTTAGATATGGAAGAAGGCTTTAGGCTATATAGCATCACCCTGCGACCAATAGGGGGGAAGAAATAGATGAAGAAGTGGAAAAAAACGGAAAAAAACAATTTGAAAGGGCTTATCTCACGAACTGCTAAAGCAATTTTTATATTATTTGGCACAGTTATAGAATAGACCACGTGGACGTAGGCTATTTTGTTTTTGAGGAAAATGTACGATTTCCGTGAAATTTATAATAAACGCGGGCAGAGCCACGCTTAACGTCTAGTACTACATACTAGGGTTGTTTGACATGTTCTCGGCCTGACATACTTCTGAGTGCCTTGCAAGCGTACTGTTGCTCTCCGCGACTCGAAAAGATATGATTTGGTAACGGTAATAAATCACGCAGAAGCACAGAATAAATATTAGTTTAACAACAGATTCCTCACTCCTGAAACCCGTTTAAAGAAATAACGACGCAAGCTACGATACTATAAAGTTGAAATTCCGACGCGCAATGCTAAATGGCCTACGGATAAATTTACCTACAAGTGCGCTCTCTTTCTATCGCATAACGCGTACCTTTTCTTAAGAAATCAAGGTTTTCGCCTTTTAGAAAACAAAATATTTTTTAAAATTACCATTGGTATGAATAGCAAACCCTTTTATAGTAATATCAAATTTCAGTAAAACAACCTATATTTTATAGTAGTTCTATATTGGATTATAATATTGCAGTAAACTTTTACCATTTAAACATAGTAACTTGTGTTTATTTCTGTGTAGTTTGTGTGTTTCTTTGTATGAAATTGGTTTATTTGCTATGTTTGTATAGTTTTATCTACTATTTGTATTTAAATACCTTATTCAAATATAATAGGTACATATTTCATTGGCTTTTTTAATTGTTCATTTTTATAAGATTTATAACGATTTTGTCACAGCGGTTAAATCAGTATTATATTGTATTAAATTCCTCTATGATCAGTATACAGTAGATACGCGACGAAAAATCTTGCGCGTGCGTCACCGCTCGCTTGTGAGTCCCTTATGATTTGCCACCCGCGGGTGGTACCTTACAGTTCGATGCCTATACGCGCGAGTGGGACAGGCCTGGCAGAAGTATGTTTGGCTGTGAACAGCCCTTGTATGTTGTAGTACAAGAAGTTCCGCTCCGCCCTGTTAATTATGTAATTTCACAGAAACCGTACATTTTCCGAAAAAACAAAATAGTCTGTGTCCCTCTACGTGGTCTACTTTATATAGGTATGTGCCAAATAACATAAAAAACCTTCAGCAGTTTGTGAGATAAGCTCTTTCAAATAATTTTCCCCGTTTTTCCACATTTTCCTCTGTTTCTTTGCCCCTATTGGTGGCAACGTAATGTTATGTAGCTCAAGTCTTCCTCGATTTTTTCAATTCAAACCAGCAGTTCCACAAATTTTTTAACTTTATTATATAAGTATGATTTTCCCAAACTTTAAACCCGCAAATTATGAGGAATGGTAAGTCTTATGAAAAAAGTATCTGAATATTTTTTGTAGAGAATTCTATGATCTACACTCTTGCCATACCTATTTTTGTGATAAAATGTACAGTTTGGAAAAACAACGGGAAAAACTTCATATTCATACCTTTGACCTTGAATAAAATTTTTTGCACAAGGAGGATCGCCGGGGTCTTTTGAGGTTTTATTTGTAATGGTGTATTTAACGTCTCTACCAATTTTCAGCTCTATGCGAATTATTCCGAGGTTACGATTTTTTTGCGTCTAAATAGACCGGGCTACAAACACAGCAAAGGATAGAGACGTGTGGAAGGAAAGAGGCGAGGCCTTTGCCCAGCAGTGGGACACAAACGGCTAATAATAATAATATGTAAATTGTAAGTATTTAAAAATGTAATTTTATACAATTAAAAATAATAATATAAGTAATACCTTTAAATTATGATAAACGCATGGAATAATAGACATTTTTCTATTCAAGATATTCAAAATGATGATGATTATTATTATTAAAGCAAAGCAAATAGCGACATTGACACGTTTTTGTGATTAAATATGAATAATAATGTAATTAAAGGGAAGAATAAAAGCTATAATCAAGCATTGACGAGCATATTAAGTAAGGACTTCGCACTCCATAGAAAACAGGCTCATAATAAGTACTTAGTAAGAGCCTGTTTTTTATGATAATATATATTATTATTATTTTAAAATAATTCTAGCTAAACCTTGATTGGGAGGATATTATATGGTATAAACTGTTTAAAATATATTCATTATTATTATTAATTATACATTCAAAATGACTAGGCCGAAATATTAAAACGTCTATAAAACTTTAAAGTTTTCACTTTTCATGCTCGTCAACTCCAAACAGTTATTTATCTTCGGCAATTTTTTTTTGACAACAAGACAAAGGCAATATTTATTTGCGGGCTTTACTCATTTAATTAAATTTTTTGACAATTTACATTGAGGATATATTTTGAATGCGACATCCCTGAAATCTAGTTATGGTATATCAACGACTTTCAGAGGAAAATCAATTGATGTCATTAGCACAATAGACATAACTACCAGTATTTCGACTGCAAAGAAACGGACAGATTTCAATATCTGTCAAATTCGTCGGGTTTCACTAGGATTACGAACGGAATGTACCTCGCGCTGGCTGATATAATTTATTTTTAAATATTTAAAATAAAGATTTCAAAATTGGATTCTGACAATTTTAATCGAATGTGCCAAAACACAAACAACAATACGACCAAAGAGGAACACGTCCAGCGAATATGTCAAAGTTTTAAATTCGTAGGTAACAAATCAACAACCCTAGCGACGATTTTCGTCATAATACGTCAAATTTAAAAATTTCAACATCAGTTCCAAGTCGGCATACTCTATAATTCTGTCTACTCTGTCATTAGGGCCGCGTCATATGATTTTAAACTTTATCTTCATTATTGTAATACATAGTATCGTTTGAACATCTAGCGATCTCAAGCGATACTATGTATTACAATAATGAAGACTCTTCTCTCAAGAAATTATTATTTCCAAGGTTCTGGGACTTTCAGTCATCGTTATAAGGCTCTGTCAAAGGTAAAATTTCTTCGAACGACCTGTACTGTACCTCGATTCTACTAATAATAAAAATTAAAAAATTACAGCTTCGTGCTTTGTTCAACCCCGCGGTTCAACCCGATCGAATCTATCAAACAGCCAAGAAATATTCGCCTTTATTGCACTTTTAACGATGCACGATGGTTTGGCATTTCATGAGAAAGAATTGTAGTTTGATAATTCTAATTTAGTCTATTAGCCCAAAAGGCAAGAGGAATATTATAGGAAGACCAAAGAAAAGATGACCAGATGACATCACAAAAATAGCAGGGAAAAGCTGGATGCTACTGGGAAAAACTGCTAAACACAGAGACAGGTGGAAAGAAATTGAGGAGGCTTTTACCCAGAATGGGGCAACGTAGCAACGGAACTAATAAACAATCAAGAAAATCGGCCAAGTGCGAGTCGGACTCGCGCACGAAGGGTTCCGTACCGTTGTAGAGCAAAAATAGGCCAAAAATTGTGTTTTTTGTATGGGAGCCCCCCTTAATTTTTTATTTTATTTAAATATTATTATTAATTATTAAAGTACAATTATATTTAAGGCCTTCGTGAAAGTTTCAAGTGCCTAAATCTTATCATTATTCATAACGAGCAAAAAAGGCCACGTTTGTGGTATGGGAGCCCCCCTTAAATATTAATTTTATTTTTATTGTAGTACTTGTTGTTATAGCGGCACCGAAAATGCACAATCTGACAGACAGACAGACGGACAGACAGACATCGAAGTCTCATGAATAGGATCCCGTTTTTACCCTTTGGGTACGGAACCCTAAAAATATATCGAATAATAGATTGCACTGCTTAAAGTAGAATTATAGCTAAATAAATAAAATGAATCTATTTGATTGGATCGAACGAAGAACGAGACTGCATTAATGTTGCATAATCTAGCTCAATTGAGGTACATACAGAACTCCACTAGTTGCAAAGGTAGCGCGGATGTCTGCAGACTGCAACATTGTTTTACATCAATTATGTGCTATTAGAATAGCTTAGTTCCATTTAGGTAATGCAATACCGGGATACCGGGATCCCGAAATACCGGGATCCCGCATACATTTTGCGGGACTAATCCCGGTCGAAAATGTGGGATCCCGAGGGACTGGTGGGATTACAAAGAAATATGATTCATACGCGTAACTTTGCGCGCGGGAGTTCGTGAACTGGCTACAGGCAGCCCGCTAAACAATTTACCTTCAATTCACTTTAAATGACAATTGAGCCAACCAGCGTGGATGCTGAGCGAGCTTTTCCGGAACCGTTTCGGAATCTTTGGGCACGATTTTTAGTTTTTACCTATATTTCGATTTTTTTATAAAAGATGAAAATAAATAAGCTAGTTTTTTTAGTTTTTTTAACTATTATTATTACGAAGCCATTTCCAAAAAAACGATAAGTTTTTCTTTAATTTTTTTTTTAAAGTTTGAAGTATGGAGGTGTTATTAAACCCTTGAAAAAAGTGTCCGACAAAGTTTGTTTTATTTAAGGTTCTAAGAATAAAACGGGCTCTATCAAGTAAAGTCATTATAACGATTTATTTTAAAAGTTTAAGTCCACCCAGCGGGATCCCGCAAATACCGGGATCCAGCGGGATTGTGATGGTTCAATCCCGCAAATACCGGGATTCAAATTCTCTTGCGGGATTGCATTCCCTAGTTCCATTGTATTACAATTTACAGGTACTCTCTTCTCATAAACTATACTGTACTCGGCGAAACATGGCGGTAGCGGTCATTGAATCCCTGTCAAAAACTTGTCATTTCTATACAAAGCTGCGATTGACAACATCTGACACTTCATTGTCAATCGCAGTTTATATAGAAAATGACAAGTTTTTGACATTTTAAAAAGAAGAAGAAGAAGTTTTTGACAGGGAGTCAAAAACTTCTTTTTCTACCGCTACCGCCATGTTTCGCCGAGTGCAATATAATTAATATATTATCACAGAATTACAAGGCAGCTTTGGCGAGCAATCGAAATGAGAAACGCCACCGCCAACCATAATAATTATAGTAAAACGGTATTTCAGTGTCAAAAAACCTATCTTCGTGAATCGTGAGTCGTGACTAAACCTCTTACTAACAAAAAATATTCACACAGGGTACTTATCTATCTTATACATAGATCAAATCCATGCAACATAGTAAATAAGCCATTAGCCAAGCCAACACACAAACGACCAATAGAAATCAATTGCATATCACGATAATGATTCTATCAGGCTAAACGGCTGACACCTTATATTGATGTATGCAATGTGCAAGTGGCATGCATAATGTGCAATGTTGTTTTTTGCACGTATTTAACGCCCGGCTGAATTGAGCTATTCTAGGCATTGGGCGTGTCTCCACTACACTAGACAGAGCGGCGCCGCGCGAGTTCAATTTTAACGTCATGAATAAGAAGTTTCAGCTTTTTTTATCTATGATAATTTTACGTAAGTTTATTATCACTTATTATATGAACGAATAAGTGTGCTCTTTGCTTGTTCAATTCATGATGTTGCCCATACAAATAACAAAGAAAATTTGCTCTTTCACCGCTGCAACTTTCACAGCTAACGCAATATAAGGCACAACTACACACCCTAAAGTATTTATTACTTTGTTTTGATACACCCTGTAGTTCAAATTTTGCATACACTAGAAAATCACAAAGGAAAAAACTGTAAGTAGTCAGAAAAGGTGATTTGATGAATTCAATCACGTATAATCAACCATTAACCAACTACCAGAAGACATAGAGCGTGCAAAGTCCATACAAAATTATGTCACTCTTTTAGTTTTCAGTGCAATATTATATTATTAATTTATTAACCCATCAGTCGTGGCAAAACGAGACACAATAGCTTTTTCATTGTTATCGCGGCCGAATGTGGCCGCTTGGGGCTTCATGAATTAATATAATTGTTATTATAAAATAATATAATATTGCCACAAATATTTATAGTAATATTATGTATATTTATTTTCCTTATTATTTTAACTGAGCCGTGGCCCGTGAGACTGTGGACATACGCCCATTAAACTGTGTAATGGCTAATTAATACTTGTTATCGCTTACTAATTAATGAAAAACCCACATTTAAACTCCGATATTTTTTGTGAATGTAGAGCGAGAGCTAGAACAGACTAAAAATCTAGATCAAAAGCTATTTTAGGTCATTGAATTTTGAGCTTGATGTTTCTTTCGATATTGTCTAAAGTCCAAATGGCAAATCGAGGCAAAAAACTTTATAATAAAAAATTGGGTGACTTTTTTAATTGTAATTTGTATGTAGAATGTAGATAAATATATTTAAGAAGATACTCAATATAATAAAAATTCGATAGTTGTATGAAATTGTGTGGCTTCCTTTATTGTATAATAATAATAATAATAATAATAAATTCTTTATTTGCACACACAAAAGAAAAGACATAAAAGAGACAAAAAACAAAAGACATAACAACAACAAAAAAAGTATAAAAAATTACAAAATTGTGCAAAAAGGCGGTCTTACTGCTTTAAGCAGTTTCTTCCAGACAACCGATAGTAAAATTAAAAATATAAATATACTTATTACATACAATATTAATAACATAATATATAATAAACTAAATAAACTTTACACAGATATAATACGACAAAAAAAAGTATAAATAAAAGAACCTACACACCAACAGTTTTATATAGAGAGGTCTAAGTAATTTTGTTTTACACGTTTTTTGAATATATTTATAGATTCAGATTTTTTAATGAAATCGGGTAAGGAGTTCCAGAGTCGAATAGCGGTGATGGCGAAGGAAGAATCATAGAATGAAGTTTTATGAGATGGAAAAGCAAGAGTAAGTTTGTTTGCAGAGCGAAGAATAGGATTGTTATGACCGAGGAAATTGAATTTTACTTTTAGGTAGTCAGGAGTTGAAGGATTAAAGAGGATATTATATAGTAAATGCAGGACGACGAGAATTTCGTCGCATCTTTATCGGAAGCCACTTCAGCTGAGACCGATATTCAGACACATGATCAAATTTGCGAAGGCCAAAGTTGAAGGGAAGAGAGGAGATTTTCATTTAAATCACAGTAACAAACATCAGCATAGTCTGGAATCGGGAAGAGTAAGGTCGTGGCTAGATTAATTTTAGTTGCGACTGGCAGGAAATTGCTTAATCGTCTGAGGGAAGCGGTGGTAGCGTTCACCTTTTTGCGAAGTTCCTGGATCTGGATATCCCATGAGAGAGTGCGGTCGAAGTAAACTCCAAGGTTACGCACGGAGGAGCTGTAGGGAATAACATTCCCGTCAAGGACAATATCAGGTAAGGAGTTCCAGTCCACTTTCGCAATGAGATGCCTGCTGCCGATAATAATAGATTGTGCTTTAATTTATTAAGGACTAAACCATAGGCATTGCTCCACTTCGATATTTCATCTAAATCAGCATTAGTTTGAGCAATACCGCAGGATAGTAAGGGGAGCAGGACCTGGATATATATTTGTAGGTCATCGGCATACATATGATAGGAAGAGGAAATTTTGCGAGAAATGGAGTTAATGAAAAGAGAAAACAAGAGAGGTGATAACACACTGCCTTGGGGCACACCGGCAAAAATATGTCGAAAACTCGTGCTGATCCGGTGAAATGGGAATTCAAGTGATCTAAGTTTAAATCCGAAGGAATGACTGCTTTGGATTCTTTACCAACGCCCAGAGATTTTAAAAATTTCCAGTATTAGCTGGATCAGCGTTTTCAACTGATGACTGAATGTGGCATCTCTGCGCATCCCTGCAAGCAGTGTTGCAGCGATTTCGTAATATATTGTACTTTAACTTGTCTGTTTCCGAGTGAGATTTTCGAAATTTAGCTTTGGCTCAGTTCTTTTTGTTTATAAGGGATCTGATTTCGTCTGTTAGCCAAGGTGCTGGTAAGTGCTTAATTTTAACCGGACGTAAAGGAGCATGTGTATCAAACAGTTTAATGATGGTGTGGTTAAAAATATTTATAGTAGTTATACATATTATTATAATCTAAGAAGATACTCGGCCACAATCAGTCCAGTCAAGTTCTAGGTCACAGAACTGGCGGGCAACGTCTTAAATGCAGGATTACACGAAAGTATAAAAAAATTGGCGTTAATTTTTGTTTCGTGACTGCTACTATAGGGTACAACGATCGCTATTCGCTTGTTACTATTAATATATTATGTTGATTGCTACTAACACATTATTATGTTCTGGAGCTTGGACTTTGTACCAGTATAATATAAGTGATCTTATCCGCGACTCCGTTACGCCACGGAATACATTTTGTTTTTATTACTTTTTTTTATAAAATAAGGGGGCAAACGAGCAAACGGGTCACCTGATGGAAAGCAACTACCGTCGCCCATGGACACTCGCAACATCAGAAGAGCTGTAGGTGCGTTGCCGACCTTTTAAGAGGGAAAACGCTCCTTCTTGAAGGTTACACCGAAATTACAAGTTACGCCGAAATAACATTACACATTTTTTCGGGATAAACAATATCGAAGTCCTTTGTGGGTCCCAAATTATTTTTTCAATAGATAACTTTGGCAAAATCGGTTAGACAGACTGATAACGTTTTGCAATTCTATAATATTACGGCAAATAGTTTTCGAGCATTAACTTTAACAGTCGTTGGTGAAATTGGGCCTTAGCTTTAAATAGCTCAATATATAAATCGGCGATTAGCTCACTGCTGTAGGCACGGTGACGTCATATAATGTCATCTGCGTCATTATACATATTTTGGAGTCATCTTGTAATATTAGCATAGAGCAGAGGTGCCGAACCTTTTTTTGTGCAAATTCTATTGTGATTTAAATTTTTCCTATTTCTTTTGTGTTTGCATTTTCCTTTTCGCATCTTATTTAAATCCGCAATGGATTTATTCGTTTTCATTAGCTATTCAAATTAACTCGTTCGTGGAAAGAACTTAGAAAGTATTGAACCAAGCCATAGCTATAAAACAATATTGACGATAATTATCTTGCATCAGTCAATGCAGATGCATATATTTATGTGTAAACACAAGTCGAGGTTGAATCTGACGTAATTATTGCCTTTCGTCGCTGATAATAATAGCTATCTATTACAAAACAAATAAAGATCTTCTATTCCTATTTTCCAAACACAAAGTAAACCTATTTTAGAACATAGGCTACAAGAGGCTTTTATAAGTTTAGACTAGATATGACTAGGGCACTAGATTAACCGTTTCAGCACAGGGTTACACCGTAACTAAGCTAAGCTGCAGGTGACAAGTGACAACTAACGACAACATCCGTAATCCGCATTTATAAACCAATTTAGTTGTATGGATTTGAAGCTGCCTTTTCATGTAATCTTATAAAATAAAATAAAGAAGCGTGAGAGCTGTAATAAATTTCAATGCTCTGATTTTTTCCGAATGCTTCAAGTTCTTAGGATCTTAAGAAACATGCGTTTTGGCTGGAAAAAGCGACTTTTTGCGACAAAATATATCTAATACTTGGCATTAATAATAACATGAACTAAATAATATAATAATAAGTTATTTATTTGCTCAAAGTACAAAAGTTTCATTATAAATTACATGATACAGGAAAGTTCGTGGCTGTATACATATTTAATGTTCTGCTGGTACCTAAAATAGGATAAACCTGTGCTATAAGTACCAGCTAACAATCGTTAAGGTTTCCAAATTAGTTTACGTTTACATAATGTAATTGAGCGAAGTATGTTAGTAGCTGTTAGTACGTGTTAGTTTGGTTGTGTGTGTGAGTGTGTATGTGTATGCGTGTGTGTGTGTGTGCGTGTGTGTGTGTGTCTGTGTGCGTGTGTGTTTTGTGTATTAATGTTCAGAACGTAAGTGCTCAACGAATAGGGCATATCATATTTTCCGATTCACTGTATGAAAGTTTTTGTAGCCATTCTGTTATCTTATTTTTGCATCTATGTGTATTTAAGGTATGTATGTTTAGAATTTTATCAATTTTGTTGTAAATAAAACGTCCAAGGAAATAATAAAACCTTTCACTAAAAGTTGTCCTGTGACTTTTGGCTGGGGGAAGTTTATTGCGTCGTCCAGTTACAGGCACACGGATGTCAGTTTTATTCAATGAATGGTATTTTAGTGCAATTTGTAGAATAAATATTTGCCTCACAGAAAGCACTTCACAGTATTTGTAAAGTTCCTTAGTGGGAAACCTAAACGGCTTAAAAGTGCTCACTTTTAGCACTGCCCTTTGTGCTCTCTCAAGCTTAATTAGGAAAGATTTACACGCTCCTCCCCAAGACTGTATACAATACCCTAACAAAGATTGACACAAAGCATAGTATATAATGTTCGATATGGGGCCTAAAGTTCAATTTGTCATCGATGATAATACCTAAGTACTTTACATTAGCGACCTTCTCCAGATATGGGCAATTATTACATGTAGCACCAATATCGAGTGGATGATTATGGGCAGAGATATGACGGTCTGTACTGGGTTTCTTTGAATTTTTTATTTTAAATTCTATCAGCTTGGTTTTATCTACATTGAGGGATAGTGTGTTATTTGATAGCCACTCAGTAACTCTATTAAAGCCGTTTTGTGCCGCCTCATAAACCTGATCCCACCAGTAAAGATAAGTGCCGTGTCGTCCGCAAAAGCCAGCAGTTTACCATTTTGTAGCTTTATTTTGCACATATCGTTTACGTAGGCTAGGAAAAGCGTGGGGCCAAGTATGCTTCCTTACGGCACACCGAAAACAACAGGAAGCTCTCTACTGATTTGGTCGTTGATCTTAACGCTCTGGGTGCGGTTATTCAAATAACTTTTGAATAGTTTTAGTTGGCAGCCTCTTATTCTTAGCTTCACAATCAGTCTGGGGATGGAAACTAAAGAACTTTAAGTTACCAAAAATCTACTTTATTCAACAAAATATACGTCTAATACTTTGCATTACTAACATGGTGAACTAAAGAACTACAGCCTCTCAAATCACATCCAAAAAACCGCAGGTTACCTACCCCTGGTAAATTTTTTAAAATCATCCAATACTTTAACCAACTAACCTGTTACAAAAAAAAGGATATGGGCAAAAAGCCCATAGACGGCTTCAATTGTAAATTAAAAAAAAAGCAACTAACCTGTGCACACAGTAGTTCATAACGACGAACCATCTCGCTGAGCTGGTGTACTCGGTGAACGAGAACCACGTGTACAGCAGCACCGTGATGTGGTGGTACCAGTGGAGGAAGATGAGTGGCTTCTTGCGCAGCACTATGAACACCGTGTCGCCTAGCTCAGGCAGCTTCGACAGCACGAACATACACGTCCAGAACCCCGACACCTTGTCCTGCTCGATGAAGCTGGAATAGAGAGAGATAGAGAATTAGATTTTGTGCGAGATAGAGTTGAACGGAAGAAGTATGCAGTTTTGGTGCTTAAAAAAGATGATGAAGCTGGAATGGAGAGAGATGGACAATTAGTTTTTGTACGAGATAGAGTGGGAATGAGCATGCAGTTTTGGTGCTTAATCAATCCTTCATTCTTGGAAATGCTATTGTATTCTATTAATGTCGCGATCACCGGTGTTCTTATGGGGCTTAAAGGATTAATAGAGAAGATGAAGCGGGAAAAGGGAGAGATGCAGAATTAGATTTTGTGCGAGATAGAGTGGGACAGAATGAGTATACAGTTTTGGTGCTTAATAGAGAAGATTAAGCTGGAATACAGAGAGATGGACAATAAGATTTTGTGCGAGATAGAGTGGGACAGAATATGAAGTTTTGGTGCTTAATACAGAAGATGGAGCTTGAATAGAGAGGGATGGACATTGGACAATTAGTTATTGTACGAGATAGAGTGGGACGGAAGGAGTATGTAGTTTTAGTGCATAATAGAGAAGATGAAGCTAGAATGGAGAGAGATGGAGAATTAGTTTTTGTGCGAGATAGTGGGCTGGAATATGAGTATGCAGTTTTGGTGCTTTGATGAGACGAAATCAGTGAGATGATAGAGAATGAGAGTTATTAGGCCAGGGTCCAGGATTCCCAGGATTCAACTCTTTTGTAACTTGTTTGTATTCAACTCTTGAATTTAATAGGACAATATACCTAGAACGGGAGGAAGATAGAATTGTTTGATATCAGCTCAGTCGTCGTTTTATGTTCAGCTCTCTAAATATTTTTCGGACGGAGATTTTCCAAGCAATATAATACTAGCTTTACTTTTAGTTTTTAGGGTTCCGTAAAAACGGGACCCTATTACGTGATTTTTTTGGCCTTTTTTGCTCTATGTCTATGGCAACAGGTAGGTACTTGAGTTTTTCACAAAGTCCTTAGTTACATGTGTACTTTAACATTTAATAATAATATTAAAATAAAATAAAAAATTAAGGGGGGCTCCCATACAAAAAACACATTTTTTCCTAATTTAGCTCTATAATGGTACGGAACCCTTCGTGGGCGAGTCCGACTCGCACTTGGCCGATTATTTAACTTGGTTTTACCAAACTTATCACTCAAAATAACTTAGAGTACATAGTTCAAAACAAAGTTAATGCGTGAAAATTAGAATTTTAAACAAAGTTGTTATAAAAATTTTCATACAAACATAAGTGGTGAGATCCGGAAACAACAAGTCGTTGACTATATTTGGCATCAACTAAAATATATTAATTGAATAAAATGACTTGAATATACAGTAGGTACATCTAGGTTTGAACAACAATAATTAACAAAGTGTTGTTACATACGCATGTCATATTTTGTTGGTACCGGGTAAACAATTATTGGATTTTTATTTACGCAAAAAATTACCATAGAATACGTATTTCAAGTACACGTCTTTTTCTTACATTGTTGATGACACCTGTCATGACATTTGTTCGCATTTCGACTTGAACCTATAGTGAGAGAGCCCTAGAACAATTTTTTTTTTGATTACTTACAAGCTAATTTTTGTGAGTAGCTTAATTTTGATAAAACAAAAAACATTTTTATCTGCGAAAAATCTTGAAACAGAGATAGTGGAGTTCCCAGAGCGTAAAAATCGTGCAAACCTCCGATTTTTGCAATAGTGGATGAAAATTGAAAAGAAAAAAAGGAATGTGTAGCTGATAACATAAATAATAAAGTTTACTTATTGAAAAGTTGTGCTTTTGATTTTTAAATTATTCTTTTCCATTTCAAGTAAACTCATAAACTATAAAATTTTAAAGAAAATTTGCATATTTCTTTCTTTTAAATATATAGCAGAGTAATAAAATATATTAGTATTTTTTTGATTTGTATCGTTGCTTATATTCCAAAGAAAGAAAATAAGTTGAAAAAATATATAATTTAGATTTAAAATTAATATTTTTGTATGTAAATGAGCATACCTCCAAATGTGCTTGTTGTGTGCCTCGCCAGGTAAATGGCGTTCCTATTTTTCTTTGGTTTTAAATAGGAGTTTAAAATTATTTTTTAGGCTTAACAAAGCCTTCTATTTCTTAATGTGTATAACTTTTTAGCCCTTACTTTATTAAATTTTCTGAAATTGTAGCACAAACTTTTCACGGATATTTCGAAGAAAATCTGTATTTACTTCTTTTCGTTAGGTTTTTACAGAATAAAATTGATTTTTTATTTATTTTTTTTCATTAGTTATATTTGCTAAAACATACTTAAAGGAAAAAAATACAAATTAGGTTAAGAACTGATATTTTTTGTATTCAGGTAAGCATTTTCCAAACATAGGTCGCAGCATGCGTCTTTAGTAGGTATGTACGTGAGGTTTGTAGCACCCAATTTTTTTTCTGGCTTTAAGTAGGAAGTTTAAATATATTTCAAAAACTAAAAAAAGTCTTTCATTTGTCGATGCATTTAATGTTTTAGCTCACACTTAAATAAATTCTCAACAAATATAGAAAAATATTTTCGGTCTATTTTACACATTTTTGGAGATATTTAAACGTTTTTAAGTACTTAAAAGTTATCATTTCTCTAAAAATTAAATACGCACAACAAGTAAGTTTAACACACTTTTCGTTACAACCCTTAAATCCACCCAAACCCTTTTATCTTGGTTACGACGAGCGTTAATCTCTAAAAACTTTGCAAAAACCTTATAGTTGTATTTAGCTTAGCAAAGCGACTTTCTTTTTTAAAAATTGTGTATTTGGTTAATTTTCAACGTAAACAATCGGATAAGAGTCATTAAATAACAGGAACAAGAAAAAATGTTTTTTTCTGGACCGGTTTTATATGGTGAAATATTAATTTTTAATTAAGTAACTAAAAAATTAAAAGCACAAAATTTTTTTTGGTAAACTTTGCAAGTTATAGTGTAAAAAAGAAAATGACACCTCAAAAACAAAAATCCATTCACTATTACAATTTTCGGAGGTTAAAACCTCTGGCGACTGCACTAAGATAAAAATAAGTCCTAAAATATGGATTGTTCTATTTGTAGGACAATTTACTCTTAAATTATAATTATAACTATTAACCTACCAATAAACAAAAAATCAGCTGGTTAGGGTTCCGTTTTAGGGTTCTGTAATCAACAAAACTTGGTTGACTTAACTACCTTACAATTTTTTTTGAAGATTGCTTATTTTAGAAAATGATTTGGTTGACGATCTCTGAACTTGAATATAATATGAATAATAAAATCAAGTGATAAAGTAAAACGTCCAATTATTATTGGCACTTTAAGGGTTCAGACTTCATACTACCGAAAATCCTGTTGATACATTATTATACCATTATTTTCTAGAATTTTTAAACAAAAATCTAAAGTGCCAATAATATAATGACTGTCAAAGATTGGGTAATTTGCTCTTTGGAATATCGTACAATTTATTACAACTCCAATTTCTATTTAACCCTAATTTTGTTCACTAAAAGGGGATTTTGTATAAGATTTTATACTGATACCCTCTCGACAACTTTAGCACGTTTCTGCCTTATTAGAAAGATCTTAATGCGGTGTTGGGAACCTTTTTTGTAAATGTGTCAAGAGGTGTCAATAACGGTGCTGAAATAGACGAGAACAATGGTTTATCAATTTTTTTTCTTAAGGTGAGAAGAAAGGAAATATTTTTAGAACCAAATTGACTCGTTCATTTCATTCCAACACTCTACTTTATTGTACTGAAATATCTGCCGGATTTTTTGAATATAATAGTAAACATAGTTTCAAATAAATAAGGGCTCCGCTATTCTCAATTTTTCTAACAAAAAACAAAGTTACGTGAATAGGGCAGGGGCCGCGTCGGTTAGAAAGTCGTCTATTACACAATGATAATACTCACGTCAACACATTGCACAGTGTTTAATTACTAAAGCCCATGGAGACGTGACGAGCACAAATATTTTACTTATAAACGAATGACAGAAAAGGGTGCGAATCCCTTTAAAGTTTAAAGACTTAGGAGAAGAAAATATTACTAGACCTGTCAGTACAATAAAAAAACAAAAATATGTATTTAAGAAAATGTTACGAACACCTGCGTTTTGATCGGAACAAAGATAATGTAATGTAGATCTTGAACTCTAGCATTATGTAATCCAAATCCTGTCTTTGCCTTTAGGCTTATTAATAAAGAAGATCCAATAAGCAGACCTTAAGCAGACTATTCATATTTATTTTACTTCTGACCCTTTTGATTACCATTGACTCTCTTTCTTTCTCCCTCTCTCTTAAAAATGCAACGCCATCGTGTTAGGTACTGGTTATAGTCTGACTGATCAAAGAACTCTATCTTACCTTTTTTTTGGCTGGGACCTTAGGTAAGATGCTTTCTTAAGGCCGTCCCCCGAGCAAACGGCCTTGGCCATACATTTGCCGCGTTGCCGAGATCGCGCCAAAACCCTATTATTTTTACTTATCTTAGTTCAAAATTGTCCTAAAAAAAATTTAAAACGGGGAATATGTAGTTTATGATATTGTCGATCTATTGGCGTGAGTTTCAAATAAAAGTAATTTGTAAATGCTAAGGAGATGCTGAATGTATGCTTGAATTTTAATAAATTGGCATTACTTTGGAAGCTGATATCATGAGTATAATAAACAATAATAGAAAATTTAAAACGTGGAAAGGAATGTTGATATACTGAAGATTATTGCTGTATTTTTATTATAACTTTGTATCTTTCAGATTATGAGTTTATAAGGCTTTAAATACGGTCAATTACGGAATCTCCGGAGGGAACGCCCTTAATAATTTGTAAAGCTTAGTTCAAAATAGCATACGAGTCCCGTTTGCTAGCGATGTCAAATCTTCGGCAGTGATTTTAACAAACTTGTTTAAGGGCTCTTATTTAGGCATAACAAGATAAACATCAATATTATTCTCGATTCTCGTAACAGCATACATAAATTTAATTGTAGTTCCGCGTCGTAATAGTTCAAGAGTTTATGAATATGGTAAGTCGAAAAGCCGCCGGTCCTCCACGAGACCACCGCGTGCCATCCGACCTTGTATTTTATGTAATTGATACATTTTTCTTCCGCTACCGAGGAATTCCACGACCTGCAAACCTTCAAGAAGAGAGCGTATTTCCCTCATAAAAGGCCGGTAAAGCACCTGCTGCTTTTCTAATGTTGCGAGTGTCCATGGGTTGTAGCTGCTTTTTATCAGGTGACCCGTTTGCTCGCTTACCCCTCGTTTTATAAAAAAAAAGACGGGTTGCACTCCGGGAGTGCCGGCAGAAAACTTGATTATTAACGTTGTGCATTATTTTTTTTTAACCCATTTTTTATGAAAATCGATTTAAAAAAAAATATCGTTTTAATTAATTTATCGAAACCCTTACAATCGATTAAATCTTTAACCCATTTTTTATGAAAATTGATTTTTTTAATTAATCGAAACCCTTACAATCGACTAAAAAATATCGACAATCGAAAAAAAACAATCGATTGTTCGATTAATCGATTTCGATGTTACAACACTACTCTCCAACCGTCCTACGTTTTTTCCTTGGTTTTTCGATCAGCATGAGAATCTGACGCGAGTTTCACAGTTTTTACCCATCCCACAAAAGTGCGCAACGCCGCTACAGAAGTTTTCACTTCAAAAAATTTGAGATGACGGATGGACATATTTTGACCATCTTAAATCCTCCATTTGCGCAAATCCGGGAAGTAAGACATACCCTTTCTTTCCTGAATGCGAGGAACGGAAAAATAACATAATATTTAACTCGGGATCAGCTACAATTTAGACCAGCGCTAGAGGGCCTAGGTCTCTAGTATTTGAAGAATTAAAGGACAATAATTCGAAACGTTGGAGAAAAATCTATAATTAGTAATTACTTATTATGATCTATTCTTGTATAGGTACTTATGAATGCGAAAGTGTGTAAGTCTGTCCGTCTGTTACCTCTACACGCCCAAACAACTGAATCGATTTTGCTGAAATTCGGTATGAAGACAACTTTGAGTCCCGGAAAAGGACATAGATACTTAGTTTTTGTTGCGAAAAATGTAGGTTCTCGCGTGATAAACGAATTTTTGCGCGGGCGTCATCTAGTTAAGTAGTAGTTACAAATAAAATAGAGCTGAGAATCAAATTAATAAAAGTGCTCTGAATTGTAATTATTTTCAAGTATCTAATATTATAACATCTTGAGAGTTGAGACCTAGTCAATTAATTATAATCATGTCAATTGTCTTTTCGGTTCTCCTACCTCTAGGGACGAAAGATTCACAATTATCATAATATTTTAAATAGCTACATTTTTTTCATCCTCTTGGGAAAACCTAATGATATTAATTATATGTAAGTACCACAGACATAGATCAAGATAGATACCGCATGTGTATGTACTACGCGTGCCATATCGCGTTCCCAAACGACGAGCAATGCTCGTCTTTCGAAAGTCTGTTCTTTAGTCTGCTATCGGAATTGGACGTGTATCGGAATTTTAAAAATGCCTAAATGCCTAATTGTGCCGTATTGAGCTGTAGAAATTTGAATAGACACGTTTCTTATCATCGGTACGTCAGTGGCTAGGAAGTAAGTATTAGTGGCACGCTCGTTTTCATACAAATGGAGCGACATGCGGTATCTATCTTGATCTATGTCTGTGGTAAGTACCTAATACTCTGATAGATTCAATAATAACAATTATTTATATGTTTTATTTAATTTTTATGATCTAAATTTTAGGCATTTTGATATAATGAACGAGTGCGGCAACTTTTAAAAAGATTAACAGTTAGAATAAATGTGAATATTTTATGCATTTAATTTACGTGTTAAATTAAAAAAAACCTGCCTACTCCCTGCTCATTGTTTTTATTAAAATTACAAAATATAATACAAATGGCAAGAAATAAAATATATAGAGATACAAAAATCAAGATAGATATACAAGAGGCAAAAATTCTGTTGATGAGGCCAATTTCATCACAATTTGAATTAACAAACTAAACAATCGTTACGAAATCTAGACCAATCTCCTAATTCTATCAAGAGTCAACAAGACAGTCGATTTAACCCTCGACCATACATATGTAACATTAAAACCTAATAATTAATTGATTATCCAATCTAAAACAATAATTTAGCATAATTATGTAATAATAATGGAATTGTTTAATAGTAATGATAAGTTTATATTATTCGTACGATGGCATACATTAAACAGGTTTTGCAGTGTATTAAAGGCAGAAGAATCTCGATCTCATAAATGAGCTTGTGTTGTCACTTTACTTCCGAGTTCCGTTTCCAATTAGTCTCTAAATTGATAATTTAAGGGGCTATTCAAACTAAAAATCAAAAAAAATATTCAATATAAATTTTTTCAAATGTTTTCTGAACGTCGTCGTTACTCGTTACTACTGATGCCTACCACCGTATACCCTACGTATACATATTGTAAAATATGTAAGAACTAAGAGCCCAGCCTGTGTCACAATTTGTACAAAAATTAAGTTTATTTATTTATTAACAGTTAATTAAAACGGGTGACCCCAATTACATTAATTAACTTAAAAGTTAAAACTAACAAACAGTAATTAATTATACACATTGATAGTAATTAAAAACTAATAATCTTGTCTATAATCTAATAAGTTGGATCTAAACTCTAAAGACTATATCATTGATTCCCAAACTGGTCCAGGTGGACCCCCAGGGGTCCACGGGAGACCGACAGGGGTCTACGCTTGCGTGGAAAAAAAATGGGGGTCCACAAGTCGCTAACGGGGGTCTATAAAAATGTATTTGGTGACCTGAATGCTGCCTGCCCGCCTAGTTAAAGTCATGTCTGAACTCCGCCTATTAGCCTTGCTAGCTACGCGGGAACTACGTGCTAGCAGAGACTGTTTTAAAGCTATATCATGGTAACTTGCCACTTTTCTGAATAATTACTCAAGTGATGTCATAGGCGTGCCATCAAAGCACAATAGACATAACTACTCTGTCTACTCTAATCAAAGTGTCTATCTGTCCGTCTGTCTGTCTGTTACCACTTCAGGCCCAAACCGCTGAACCGATTTTGCTGAAATTTCGTAAAAATGTAATGCCCCTTGGCGCTTTTGTAGAATAATCACTATTTTGTGATAATTGACGTGCACGTGGGTCGCCATGGCATTGACGGATAATTTTTTGAAAAGCACAGCGACTGTTTAACTTAAAATGGGGGGGGGAGGGTGTTGTTACAGGGGGTCCGCAGTATGCACCAACACCTTAAAAGTGGGCCACGAAACAAAGGAGTTTGGGAACCTCTGCACTATACGCTTGTTTTTCTTAATTCTTTGTTAAAAGCTTTGAAACACTCTCTCTACATCGTACAGGTGACAGTTGACATTTTTTCTCTACAGTTATAAGAGCTACAAGTAACTACACGGCTACTATGGCTACAAAGTCAATTTTAAATCAAAAAATACTTCTACAACTGCAGTTCTGAGTTGTAGTTTCTTGAGGAGTTTCTTCTTATTTTTAAAGAGCTTCTTAGTGCCATTGTCGGATGATTTGCGGAGAGCCTTACGATTAGGTTTTATGAAAACAAGGGTACAGTGCAGTGAATAGACATGAAATTGATCCAGTCGTCGGCATAGTCTTTGTCGGAACGAAGTTCCTTATCCCGCGTTCGGCGTAAATCTGAAGGCTAGACAGAACGATATTTGACCTTGATTTGACCTCGACACTTTTTTATTAGTACCTGCATGTTAGAGGCAGATGGCCTTGATAGTAAGTATTCCTGTCCGTCAATTAGATGGCGTTTTTTTAATATTTTTTTTTGAGTGTATAGCTGTATATTTATACAGGAATTTTGAACATAAATGAATAACTTCGTTCCATTCGGGTGTCCCTTGACACCTCTCAAGTTTTTTTGCGTATATTGTTATCTTAGCACTTCTTTTAAACTATTATCCATATTGAGTTCCTCACAGAATCCGTCTCATTACCTAACACATTATGAAAACGCCGCAATACCTCAACTGTACCTTTTTACGACTTGTCACTGGGGCACTAGACTTAGCGGGAGAACTAGTTTTTATAATCGCTTACATAATAATAGTATGTAGTTATTTTATCACAAATAGTAGAATATTTTCTCAAGTATTAACATGGGTTTCGTAAACCAAACGTATTTGATTTGAGGAATACGACGGTTAGTAAGGGCGCTTTTCCTGTCAGAAGCACGCGTGACGTCAAAAAAACTCCCTAGCATAGAGATTCCTATGGCATCTTATGTCAACTTCTGTACATTTGAAGCAAAGACAACTGCAAGCTCGGGATGGCCTCTAGTCTGAAGTCTCCACCAGTATCTGTCGGTACATTTCCTCTGCGTCACTCCGTCTGGTTTTACCCACAAACCGTCCCGACTGCCCCAACCAGTACAATAATTAATAATGACTTGACGTCACTACAGTATCGATATTTTTTTAATTTAGCAATATCGATTTCTTTAATAGTGCAATTGAGAACTTTTTTAAATGTTGAAGGACTTTATGTAAAGTTCTTAGAATTGCCTTCAGAAGTTAGGTCACAGATATCAGATTAGTGAAACATAATTATCTAGTTCTTAGGTAAAAAATAATATGTTTTTTAATTAAAAATAATTTCGAAAATGTAGTGTCTTTTTAAAATAATACGTGAGTGTCATAACTCATACATAAGTCATAACTCACAACTCACATAAAATACAACAAACAAGGAGCATACGGCATAATATTATGAGTAGGTAACATAAAAATATTATTTATGAAGTCGTGACTACTACAATATAAGCAATGAAATACTTTGTTGCTAATTATACCATCTTATACAGCAGTAATTAATAGCATGCTATACACGGGTAATTGTAATTACTAATTATACAAAAACGTCAGCAACCTGCACTTGTTACATTGAGAAAAACTGTTGGAAACATTATTGTAGGAGAGCCATGCTTCGGCACGAATGGGCCGGCTGGACCGGAGAAATACCACGTTCTCACAGAGAACTGGCGTGAAACAGCGCTGGCGCTGTGTTTCGCCGAGTGAGTGTCGAGTTTACCGGAGGCCCAATCCCCTACCCTATTCCCTTCCCTACCCTCTCCTATTCCCTTCCCTTCCCATCCCTACCCTCCCCTATTACCCTATTCCCTCTTAAAAGGCCGGCAACGCACCTGCAGCTCTTCTGATGCTGCGAGTGTCCATGGGCGACGGAAATTGCTTTCCATCATGTGACCCGTTTGCTCGTTTGCCCCCTTATTTCATAAAAAAAAATATCACATAATTACTGGTAATGATTGTAAAAACTACACCAACACTGAAGATATACTTCACTACAGTAGAGAGATATATAATATTATATTAGATAATAGTGCCTTTACTAAATGAAAAATCTTTGCTTAATGAAAACTTTTCAGCGGCTATGTAATTTTTTTATGTAGGCCTGATCAAAAATTCATACTACTGTTTTTTTTCACTTGCCGGCACCCCGTGCAACCGAACGCACACGGTTGACTCATTTTATTTCTACTTTCTTTAGCTTACTTAAATAGCACAATAATTATAGCAATTAGCAGCCCTCTAGTCACCTAGTGCATACTGCAATATGCTGGAAAACTAAGAAAATTCACGAACGACAGTTGGATGAAAAATCACGCACCTATTATTATAGGTCTACCAGAATCTGATGGCAAAAAGTGAGAAAATAAATTGACTAGCAATACTGGAGTAATTGGAATAAAACATTTTGATCCTTTTTTTTCCTTATAGCGGCCGATTCTGTGTGTGAAACATGCAAATATGTATATAAATTTAACCAATGATCAAAGATATTTTTTGAAAATCTGCTGTCAAAATTTGCCATCAGATTCTGGTAGACCTATAACAATTTCTAGTAGTTTTAGGTAGCAACAGCCACACAAACAATCAATACTAACTCCAACTTATAGGATTTCGTCGAATACTAATCTACACTAAATCGTATCAAAGCCAAATTCCCAAGCGACTTGGACCGGCAGTTTCGGCCCAGACGGCCAAGAACCGATAGTCTAAATAATCTAGATTTGGAACAAATTCCATTACCGAATATTGGATATCTGAAATCCGTTGATAGTACGCCAAATTGAATAGTTACTCCTTTAACAATACAACTTTTAGGGTTCTGTAATCAACAAGTCTTCGTGGACTACGGAAGGTCCGAAAAATTTTAAGGTCCGGAGGTAAAGGATTAAAAATTGAAGGTTAAATAATAATATGTAGCTAGGATCATTTGCGTAAAGCTAATAAATAATAATTCTCGCGTTTTATATTCAAGTGGTTAGTAAACATTTGCTCTCACAGTGCCGTCATCGTTTAAACACTTTTTGCTCGTTCACAACATAAAACTGATTTTAAAGATTTTTAATGTTTTGTTGTTAAAGCGTAATAACTTAAATATCATACAATCAGTATCTTTAGATATTAATATAATATTAATAGACGCACTCTGACGCACTCAAAAACATTTAATGATTACCTACTTAAATTAATTCATGAAGCCCCAAGCGGCCACATCCGGCCGCGATAACAATGAAAAAGCTATTGTGTCTCGTTTTGCCACGACTGATAAGTTATTGGAAAGTTTGACAAAAATGTACCTATAGATTTAATGTCTACAGTCTGAATCTTCATCAAATTAAAGTAAGTAATCACAACAATTTTGTCACTCAGTGCATCAATTTTCTACCCATAATACTATTTACACAGACACGCGGGAACGTTTAGACTTTAGAGACTTGACCTTTTTTTTAAATATTTAAACTGTAGCCACAGAATATAATACTATATTAGTTGCTAATGCTATAGCCAAGTCGAAGTCGGAAGTGGTCTGAAGTGAAAATAATTTGTATGACCGCTCACCGGAACGACACCAGAAAATCTATCGGCCATTAAATGAGTACGGGGAAATGGGAATTGGGTATCGATCAACGCCATAGACCGTGCAACATGCAGATGCGGCGAAACCAATTTACCACCTGCATTACTTCAGAAATCATTAATTGATCATTACTTGATAACTTTAACTATCACTAGAGTAACTATACGAGTAGGCCGACTCAGAAGAGATCTCGTATGTTGGCGACTGGCTGGACAGACCAGCGGGGCTAAAATGGTCGCATAGCAATTCCTCTCAATCAATTCAGAAAATGAATTGTCAAAACTGTCAAACTCACGCATGTCAAATTTAGACCAATTCAACTGGTCTAAATTCGTACTAATTTGACATTCGTGACTTTGACAGTTTTGACAATTCATTTTGTGAATTGATTGAGAGGAATTGCTATGTGACAATTTTAGCCCCGCTGAGCCAATACTTTTACTGGTTTTGAATTTTATTATCTTTTCTATGTCATATTTTTTCGTATAGACAATTTATATTTTTGATGTATTTTTTACTGCAGTCTCTGAACATTATAGTTGTCGCTTCACATGGTGTATCATTCAGTAGTTACAGCTGTTATCCTCGCTTTCGTATATCACTATTACTCTATTACTTGTAACTTGATAGGCGCTAAGTAAAGGATGTCATGACTGCGACTTTAAAAATAACAAATACATACTGTTTAAAAACATATTCCTGAAATAGCCGAAGTGAAAAATAGCAGATTTAGAAAAATAAATCGTCAATAATAACGAAGAAAACGAGTAGTTTTTGACACCGCTACTTAAGATAAATTAAGTACCATTTTTTTTAATAATATCGTTTATTAGCACTTAGATGTATTCTAAAAAAACTTCTGAGCACAAAATACGACGTGATTCTGATCCTCGACATGACGAATAGGAGAGATGAGACTTCTGACGTAGATGAAAGACTCGCTGGCTGTTCTAGTCATCACGATAAATTAGATTCAACACTCAATTATAATTTAACGGTACACGAATTTAAATATTAAAAAAAACTCCAATAAATAACTATTATAGCTAAGTTAACTGTAGATCTTCCTTTTATTGCTGTGAGTTATTACAATAGCGAATACGATTTCGTTATACCCAACCGTATAGACTATAGACGGTATTTCCCATTCGTGCGATAAACAAATTTTTATGTGTTTATGGTAAAATTCCGCGGAAACAATTGTGGTAACTTAAAGTAATAAGATTATAATGGACTTATATGGTCATATGAACTAGTCGATGAAGCGTATCTATCGCTTCTTTATCTGTGGTGAATACTAATGCATCTGTGACACTACAACTGTAGCAAAAGAAAAAAATAGATCAAAATTTCAAAGGAGTTAAATAAGTTTTCATCCCTCCAAAAAATCTGTCATATTATGTATATGACGCAGGCAATAAAAGGTAATAAAATAAAAAATACGAATCATCAAAAAAAAAAAAAAAAGTCGCGTCGGTCCGGTCGTCACGATTTACGTCACATCTACGTAATGCGTTACATAGTATAATAATATGCAAAATTGTGTCAAGACTCAAACTAGTATAGCTTGAACATTAATTTCTCGTTAATAATTTACCGATCGATTAAATCTTTCCAAACGGAAAATTTCGTGCGTAAATTCTTCGTTCGTTTATTTGTAAGTTTTATTTTATGTGAAGGGAATTCCGGGTGGAACCTTTTAAACAGCCTTTCATATTTTTCCATCGTAAATTAAAAACTGCATCATTCCGGTTTAACGTGAATTTCCAGATTAAAAATAAGACGAATTCGTAACTAAAAATATCCTCCACAAATTGCTGTTTAAGAACGTACCTACCTTCATAAATTTTAGTTAAACTTTAAATTAATTCTGAATCAGAAGAACATTTTTTCAGTATGAATTTTAAAAGATGAATAATCCTTTATTCATAGGCGACTTTCCGATCTTTGCCGCGAGCGACCTCGACCGACAAAAATCAAATAAAATGCCACTTTATGCCCTAGGTCCTAGGCTATAGGTTTCATTTCTACCGATATTCTAGTAGTCTAGCGACTAGCCCATGCCGCCACTGCTTTGTAGTTTGTAGAGGCGTAAATACTAGATAGTACCATAAGCTTTGCTATCATAAGGACCAGTAAAACCTAGTATTGAAATATTGCACCTTGTTAGTTACCTTACACAAACGGATATAGGTAACTAACAATGTACATACACAAAGTAAATAATTGCAATGTACGTTCACACATCAAACTACAGAGTAAACATAAAAAAGGTTTTCCATACTTTTTTATGTTTACACTGTAGTTTAACTCTTAATGCGCCGCGGACATCGAATTCTCGAGAAACGAACACAAAAACGCGCCCAAACTGCTGAGCAACCACCGAACGTAATTATTACCGAATTTTAAAAAACATAACTAATTTTCTATACCGCGGGCTCCGTAGGTAATTGCAGTATTTTTTACAGCGCACAGACCCCCAATTCGGAAGACATTATCTCAGATACCGGTTTCGATTGTTCGCTTCGCTAAATCAAATATCAACAACCTTTACAAATTACTGCCGCCTACAGAGTAGGTAGTACTGTTACATCAAAACATTTTAGTGTCGTAAATTATAATATTATATTATGTATTATTAATTTATTATGCATAATTCAGATGCGGGACGCGAGACTCATACAAAATATTGAGAAATATAATGGACTGTGATTTATGACTTTGAACTCAGTAACTCTACAAAGACTTCAAACTTCACGAACTCTAAATATTTTGGGAAAATACGTAATAAGGCTCGACTTGGCGTCGCGTCGGCGTTACCGTGCGGTTACATTCAGTTTGTCAATAAATTAAAAACTCGATTTTCTTTTTCAATAATTATTGTTTGATAATTCTTACTTAGGGTCAATTTATGACAGCGCAGAGTCGAAGCGAAGCGAATTCCCAAACACTGAACACAGTAAATTCAACCTTAACTCTAGAGCGTAACGCATACATTACTAATTATTATGCAAGGTCAATTAGCGTTGGTCGGGCGCATTCACGCGAATTCGCGCGGATGCGCGCGCCTTTTTAAATTCCCAGAAGTAATAAAGTGCGTGAACGCTTTGGAGTTAAGGTTGAATTTGTTATGTTCAGTTTTAATAATTCGCTTCGATGCGCTTCGTCTCTTAGACCTGGATCCCAAAAGGATAAGACATAACTTACTTTCTGATGGATGAAACCATAGGTTCTTAGTAGTGCCTCGTGTACTTAGAACGCCTGCGAATTTGTGTAGCTCTAAGTGTGACACCTGGTCAGGTACCAGGTATCAAAGTGGACAAAAAATTAGTCTTACTTTACTTATTTTCTTATGTCTTATATTTATATATAATTTGTAGAATATTATTCTGAACTAGTATCATATAGTGTAAGACAATTTTCAGTGACCAAAACTTTTATCAGCCGCTTTAAAAA
Organism: Polyommatus iphigenia; assembly: GCA_963422495.1. Lineage (NCBI taxonomy): Eukaryota > Metazoa > Arthropoda > Insecta > Lepidoptera > Lycaenidae > Polyommatus > Polyommatus iphigenia. The sequence continues at coordinate 21,541,331 of OY730186.1, read as the reverse complement.
TAACTTTGTTGCTATTTTTTATTTGAAGCCGTTATTTTTATTTTATAAATTAATAAAACACCTTAGAAAACAATATTGCAAGAATTTATTTTCTACTGACCGTTGCCCGCGACTTCGTCCGCGTCAGCATAGCATAGTATACGGGCGGGTCGCTAGTTATATAACTAGCGACCCGCCCCGACGTCGCATGGGTATAAAATATATAGCCAGTGAAAAAATGATTCATATCGAGAGCCTATGATCCTTCACGTGGTCTACTTCTTATCTGTGCCAAATAACATAAAAATTGCTCCAGTAGTTCGCGAGATAAGCCCTTTCAAATAATTTCTCCCTTTTTTTCCACATTCTTCTATTAATCTTAGCGTGATAAAATATAGCATATAGCCTTCCTAAATAAATGGGCTAGCACTGAAAGAATTTTTCAAATCGGACCAGTAGTTCCTGAGATTAGCGCGTTCAAGTTAGCCCTTTCAAATAATTTTCCCCGCTTTTTCCACATTTTCCTCTATTTCTTCGCTCCTATTTAAGTCTTAACGTGTTCAAATACAGCCTATAGCCTTCCTCGATAAATGGGCTATTATATAACACAGAAAGAATCATCAAAATCCGTTGCGTATTTTTAAAGATGAAAGGGAACAAAGGGACATGAGGGAAAAAAGCGACTTTGTTTTATAATTATAATATGTAAATGTGTATAGATAACAAAGATTGATAATAATTTTCCCCTCTTATGAATCCTAACCCAAAGGGTAAAAACGGGACCCGATCACTAAGATATTTCAGCCTGTCCGTCTGTCTGTCTGTCTGACCATTTATTAATCTATACTATCCATACTAATATTATAAATGCGAAAGTGTGTCTGTCTGTCTGTGACCTCTTCACGCCCAAACCGCTGAACCGATTATGCTAAAATTTGGTATGGAGATACTTTGAGTCCCGGGAAAGGACATAGGATACTTTTTATCCCGGAAAAATGTACGGCTCCCGCGCGGTAAACGAATTTTGGCGCAACGGAGTTGCGGGCGTCAACGCAAAAAAAAATCCGGGATAAAAAGCGTTCTATGTCCTTTCCTGGGGCTCAAAGTACATAATATATCAGTGCCCAATTTCAGCAAAATCGGTTGAGCAGTTTGGGCGTGAAAAGGTATGACAGACAGACAGACGACATTTTTAGAGATCAACTACGATAACATGGCGCGCCCCTCCAAAATTCAAAACGTTTGAAGTGCGTTGTCAAAACGTTTGAAGTGCGTTGTCTTGCGCGGTCGGCTAGTTATGATTAGTTGACCGACAAATCTTGGTAATAAGTGACATTAACTGAAATATTACGTGTACTGCGATTGGTTGAATACTTACTACATACAAACTCTTTCATAAGGATGTGACTACACGCATTGAAACAGTCATTTGGAGGGGCGCGCCATGTTATCGTAGTTGATCTCTACACATTATTGAAATAAGGATGCAAACATTTTGGAATGAAAGTAGTGAGTACTCAATAATTGTACCTATTCATACTTTAATAATAATCATTACATGTTAGAAATGGGAGGTACAGCCTGGATATGGACAGACAGACAGACTGAAATATCTTGGTGATCGGGTCCCGTTTTTACCCTTTGGGTAAGGAACCATAAAAGGGGAAAATTATTATCAATCTTTGTTATTGTATATATTCTATGCTGACGCGGACGAAGTCGCGGGCAACGGCTAGTAGAAAATAAATTCTTGTAATATTGTTTTCTAAGGTGTTTTATTAATTTATAAAATTAAAATAACGCCTTCAAATAAAAAATAGCAACAAAGTTATTTTTAAAACGGCTGATAAAAGTTTTGGTCACTGAAAAGTGTCTTAGACTATATGATACTTCATATATACCTTAGAAAACATTCTGAATTCTGAACTTACTAGTTCAGAATAATATTCTACAAATTATATAAAAATATAAGACATAAGAAAATAAGTAAAGTAAGACTAATTTTTTGTCCACTTTGGTACCTGGTACCTGACCAGGTGTCACACTTAGAGCTACACAAATTCGCAGGTATTCTAAGTACACGAGGCACTACTAAGAACCTATGGTTTCATCCATCACTAAGTAAGTTGTCTTATCCTTTTGGGATCCAGGTCTGTCTGCGCTAGTATACATTGACCCTTATTGACATAAGAATCGACACATGAGCTATCCGGCAGGTACATAACAGGTATTCCCAAACCTTGTAAAAATCGTCTAAAACGCCTACTCACACATTTTAACTAAACATGGATATGCCATGTCATATTGTCACATTCTTAAATTAATTAAAACATAAAAATACCTAACTTAATGTTCATCTTACCTTCAGAGTTCAGAGAACATAAAATTAAAATGTGTACCTCACACTCATAATAATTACCCATAATAATTAACCATTATTTTTCTTTTAATAAAATAATATTTTATTTTTATTTCTCAATAAATTAGCAAGATTTTTGCTTATTTGTAAAATGTTAATTAGCTTGTTTTTGTAGCTAATTTAAGATAAAGACATGATCAATGAGCATCTCAGCCAAATTAGGTGAATGTTTAAATACTAAATATTATTCTGAAATCTAAAATAATTTATATTATACGTATTACTGTACACGAGTAACAACTATGCTAACTTATTTTTAGAAAAATCGCGACGCAACGTTCGAAATCAATCGACTATTTATGTTTTAAAATGTTAATTGTTTTTTAATTTTTTAACGGGCTTTGGCCCACCTCACATTCCCACCACTGTATCTCCTGTGTCGCCAGGATCGACAGCGGTATCCAACCACGAATACCCTTTGATATGATCTCAGGGAGCCCGAGGGACATGCTAAAACTGCCTTGGGACCCGCAACGTAATTAATCAGAAGAAAATAGGAGGAGTCAAAGAACTTAAGGGGGAGCACCGCGGAAATAAGGTTAATAACTGTGACTCCTAAGCTAAAGCTAAGTTAATATTGGAGTTTATTGTATTTGACTGTTGCCAATAATAATTGTGACAAAAACGCTTGTAGGCACGAAAGTTCCTAGCACTGTCCACGAGATCACCGTAGTATGCGACTCCAGATGTACAGAATAGGTTGTTTAGCATAGTAGTTTTTTCGTCCTGCCAGAGACTACACTCCCAGAGAACATGATGAGCGGTTTGTTCAAACATGTTGCCTTCGGTCGAGCACTCGCACATGGGTGATGCTACTAGTAACTAGTTTAAATCCGTAAAGTTTGGCCTTAAAATTTCCATGACCGGTCAGGAATTGAGAAACGCAGTGATCCATCCAATGTTTGGATAGCCGTTCACGAATATGTTAAATATGTACAATAATTATAATAAAATACATAATTAACTATAATAAGTAAGTATACTCCATTATATCGGGAACAAATATAATGACCACCAAAAAATGCACTGATACCCTAAACTTGTTTACCAAAAAAAGATAAGTAACACTAAAAAAATAAAGTCTAAAATTGCAATACTACCAGCTATTTTAGTCATGACAACACTTCAAATTGTAATCGAACACCAAATATATAGGCCAGTCTGTATCGACATAAAAAACGAGAAACATTGCAAACGCGATTGTAATTACGATTTTGATATATGTTGTTAGGTCCCTTGAGAGTAGTTAACACCCAAGTTTGCAACCCTGAAAACCCTGTGCTGCTCCCACGGTGCTCGAAAAACTGCGAAATTTTGGCACATATTTCAGTTTGTTATAAAAATCTACCTAAACGAAGAGTTTTTCAAGTACGTTCGTAAGAACTTTAATAAAGATAACTAAATTTGCTACAATTTTAGCGAAACCTGAACACGCTATGTCTTTTGGTTGCGAAGATACAGCAAGTCAAAGATGGGCAATTCTCCCACAGTGCTAGGAAAACTGTGAAATTACAGAATTTCCGATGTAACAGCTTTTGTTTCAGTTTCTTTTTAGGGTTCCGTACCAAAAGGGTAAAACGGGACCCTATTACTGAGACTTCGATGTTTTTTTTGTTTCACCAGACGACAACGCCCATACTATTTAATAGTTTGTGCGTTTTAAGATGATATGGCTGACAGTTCTCATATTCCTAGCTACGGTTTTTTACAAGAAAAAAAAAACTAAATGTTATAAATTATATTTCATCTACAAAAACAAATGTTTATTATTGTAAATGAATAAAAATGAAAAGTTGCTAAATGCTAACTTATTGGGGATGGGAGACCAGCGAACAAGGTCTAATGCCTGTAACAATGTGCACAGAGCCCGCTCCTCAGACCCTGCTTAAAATGATGGCTTGCAAATGCAAGAAAGGTTGCTTAGGTTCGTGCACTTGCAGAAAAGCCGGGATCAAGTGCTCTATTTTATGTTCCTTCTGCCACGGTCGAAATTGCAACAACGCCATCCCTATTGTTCTGGATACCGAGGATGAGGATGAGGACAATCCAACACCATATACGGATTCGCCTCCACCTCCAGAAAACACTATTCATCCACCCCCACTCCCCCCCAATGATCTTGACTGGTTGAGACCTGGTCCTTCCAAAAGGGCGAGAGTCTAAATTTGTATAAATTTATAGTTTTTAATCGTTATAGTGTTTTTTTTGTGTTTACAGGCATCTGAAATTCTACAGAAATCTTAAATTTCAAATTTGTACTCTTTGTTCTATATAATACATCCTACATGCAAACATAATTATTATTTTATTGAGCACAATGTATTTATTATTAAATTTAGCAAAACCCTAATCATACTATAATATTAAAAACCGGCCAAGGGCGAGACGGACTCGCGCACGAAGGGTTCCGGACCATCATTAATAAAAATGACAAAAAAAATCATATCTGTTGTCCGACTCGCACTTGGCCAGTTTTTAGTATTTGTTGTTATAGCGGCACTAGACATACATCACCTGTGAAAATTTAAACTATCTAACTATCACGGTTCATGATAAACAGCCCCCGAAACATTATCTACAAAAAGCAGCAAAATAATCACGTTTATTGTATGGGAGCCCCCCTTAATATTTATTGTACTCTGGTTTTTAGTATTTTTTGTTATAGCGGCAACAGAAATACATCACCTGTAAAAATTTCAACTCTCTAGCTATCACGGTTCATGAGATACAGACGCAAAACTACTATACGGATTTTGATTTGACAATAACATTGACAGCACAGGGTTTTCAGGGTTGCAAACTTGGGTGTTAACTACTCTTAAGGGACCTAACAACATATAACAAAATCGTAATTACAATCGTTTTTGCAATGTTTGATGTCGATACAGACTGGCCTAATAGTAAATGATCACCAAATATAGTAAATGATCACCAAATATAGTAAATGATCACCAAATATAGTAAATGATCACCAAATATAGTAAATGATCACCAAATATAGTAAATGATCACCAAATCCTTGTGAGCAAATCAATGCGATATTTCTGTCCAAATAAATCACTACGATTGAACGAAACATGTAAGCATATTATAAACAAAATAGTCAGCCGTTCCGTACCGTACCGTTATAGTACAAAATTAGACCTAAAATTGTGTTTTTTTTTATGGGAGCCCCTTTAAATTATTTTTATTATTATTACCTCATTATTGAAGTAAACATAATATAATCAAGGCCTTTACGAAAATATCAACGTGCCTACTGCCTACAGGTTGCCATTATTGATATCGAGCAAAAAAGGCCAAAACATCACGTTTGTTGTATGGGAGCCCCCCTTAAATAATAATTTTATTTTGTTTTAGTACTTGTTCTTATAGCGGCAACAGATAAACACAATCTGTGAAATTTTTAGAAGTCTAGCTGGAGCGGTTCTTGAGATACAGCCTAGGCCCTAGAGAAAGACAGACGGACAGACATCGAAGTCTCAGTAATAGAGTCCCGTTTTTAGGGTTCCGTACCCAAAGGGTACAAACGGGACTCTTTTACTAAGACTCCGATGTCTGTCTGTCCGTCTATCTGTCTTCTTCTCTTTAATAGGATTGCTAAATAAAAATATATTTGGTTATAATTTTACATTAAAATGCTAACGTGTAATGTTGGTGATCGTTTACTACTTTTGGTTTAACAATGATTTATTTGGAGTCATTTTGCATAAATAGGAGCGAGATAATAAATCTTTGGTGATCATTTTACTTTAAAATGCTAGTATAATGATCATTTACTAATTTTGGTGACCATTTACTTATTTTGGTGGTCATTTACTATTTTTGGTTTTAAGATGTTAAATCTTTGGTTATCATTTTACATTAAAATGGTGGTCTGTATTTTGGTGATCGTTAACTATTTTTGTCTGTGAAATGTTGTACTATTTCTGGTGATCAGTTAATTATAAGCCCACAACCTAAACATTTTGTGGTACACTTTACGGAAAAACTATCACGCCTATTGATTTGTGCTTTAACATAGTAATATTTATTTATATGTAGATGTGTTATCACTTATCAGTTTATCACGTCTTATCATCGGTCAGTCAAGATTTGGTGACTAATAAAATATTTTAAAAAACTGCCTTTTAAAGATTTTATTTACCATGCAGAAAAACGACGCGGACCCTCACAAAGCTTTCAGCGAGTTTATTTTAAATTAAGTATACAATATAAACCTCAGGTAGTGTCTACTCAATCTGAAATTCGTCCATAACGGATAACCGAAATACTGCCTTCGACTTTTATTTGGTCTGATGCGGTCAAAAACCGACCTTCGGACGGACACTTCGCACTATTATCACCTATTCAAACTGCGACCACTTTAAATTTTTTTTTAAATAATCGTTATAACACGAAAAATCTAGACGAGGTTTCATGAATAATAATTAATAATACATAATATTTTACTTATAACAGTTATAACTTATAAGTTATAACAAAAATGGATAACAAGAATACTTTTAAATATAACAAAATTAAGTAATTTCTAAATAGCTATGTGTATTTTTAATGCTCTATTTACTCTAATTAAAACTATTCGGAATAATAAAACATTTCCTCAAACAAACAAGTTACTCAATACGACCTCTTGTTTTGGTGTCGACCGTGAAAAACTTCGAGAAACCCCCGATTAGGGCTGCCAGGCGTCCGGAATCCGGATAAAGCCGGACACAGAGGCTTTTTAATTGTGTCCGGTCAAAATTTTAGGGATTCCGGCTTTAGCAGAGCCTCGAATCTTTAATTTTATATGAAAATCCTACTAATTTCAGACGTTTTTACATCTAATACGATGTAAAATTTTGATACTACAAAATTATAGTAAAAGAGAAAATTTGCAACTACATTTGTACATATACTACCTATTTATATAAAAATGTCCGGGGTCAATTCAGACCGCAGTCCGCAACGCGACTTATGGATTTGACAGTTTTGCACGACGTCTCACGCAATTGAAGTCTGTCAAAATATAAATTTAGAATTGCATCTACACTCACTGAATTGACCCTTAGCTGACTGCATAGTCCGGCTTTTTGTTTTGGTGACCTGGCAAGTGGCAACCCTACCCTCGATAAAAACCAACTTTATGAGTAAGGATTACTAAATCAAGGTTAATTATGTCTAACGAGCACATAATTGCCAAAGTTGTGCTATAAAATTCCGCCATGGTATTCCGGTAAGTTCTGGTGATAATATAAACGGAATTACCACTACTTTTTAAAAGAATAGATAATAGAATAAAAAAAGACTGGTAGAAAAGTCTGATAGTTTTTAAGATGTTTTAAGACGTTCTGTGGATATTCCGCGCATAGTCCAAATCACGACGCTACTCATTAAACTTATTAATGAGTAGTAATGAGTAATGATTGATGACATTTTGTGAGTTTCATCGTGATTTGGACCGAGTTACTACTCGGTGCAGACTGGCTGCAGTAAGCCACGTTTTGACAACAGGTTAAACAATAGAGCGTCTTCCAATAGCCTAATTTAGGATCTTATTCAGTCTAGTTGCGGTAGGTTCTAACTTCTATCGTACCCGCATGAGTGGAGCACAATGGGGTTTTAGTGGGTAGACTACGCAGGAGTCCCACATACCCCGGCCGATATCCCCATTTTGCCTGGGACGCGTAAAGCATTTCCCCATGTTTAAAAAAAAGGATCTTATTCAGTCTAGAGTCTAGAGTTCTAGACTATGTAGGCGACCAAAAATTACTATATTTTTCTGACCACAGCAGCCAGCCTGATGCAGTCTAGTTGCCTAATGCACTAAGATCGCAAGTGATGTATCGAATATCGATTCACTTTTAAACATTGCTATCAGAGAGGTTAGCGCCTCAACCTGTGAACAATAGCGTATTATCCGACTCTAGGGAATAAGAACAGACTGGTTGACGACTATACTTTCGACTACACTCCCAAAATCGATTCGAATTTTACTTCCGACTAATTTATAAAGAGGCCTCCATTATCATAATACCCGCGGGTCCCGAGCCACGCGACGTTCGACAAACTTTCGCTTGAGACGAGCGAGGAATACATAGTATACAGAGCGTTCACAACTATTCCACCTCTCCCAGGACCTTAATTCCGAGGAAATAAGGGTCATTTTTATGGAATAACCGAGACTGAACAGTCTGAAAGAAACGCGTGCCCGGCATACGATGAAACTTCGCTATTTTCTATCACGACTCACGTTGCCTAAATTTACTTTTGGCGTCTAGGTCTCTGGAGTCTAGACAAACAGACGAAATCGAAAGGACCCGAAAAGGCTTATTTCGCTTTGACGTAATACGGAACATGATTGACTTTTTAGGTTAGGACCTTTTTTGGATTGTTCAAGGCAAAAGTTTAGGATTTAGCAATAAATATTATAATACATATAAAAACATTGTGGTTTTAGTCTCACTTCTGTTCAGCTTTGGAGGTTGCATCGACTATTTAAAATAAGAACATTTCCCACATTATATCAACAAGGAAATAATATGTAGGTAATATGTTGGGATTTGCGTCAATAAACAATGACTAATTTACGTCTGAGATCTGTATCTACTAACATCCGTGATAAGCTCAAAACAGTCAGAAATTGATATTGGATTAGTAACACTTGATAAGGAAGGATTACCTTAAAACTGCAACCACAGAAAAAGTGGAGACGTTAGACAAACGGATCTTGGACTAGTCTACACTTTTCTGGGGCCGTTAGTCAGACATGGGATTTTGGACTACACTAACTTGTCAACGTCAGAAAGATGTGGAATCTTGGACTACCCTAACTTGTCGACGGCAGATATAAATGGGATCTTGGAGTAAAGTCAGTCACACATGGGATCTTGGACTACACTAACTTGTCAACGGCAGATAGAAATGGGATCTTGGAGTAGTCAGTCAGACATGGGATCTAGGACCACACCAACAATCAGTCAATGATCTCGGACTAACCTGGGCACGCAGATGGAGTGGTAGAGGCCGTAGTTGCGGAGCACGTGGACGAACTCGGGCAGCGTGCGGCACGCACCCATTATGCTGAACGCCGCCAGCGCGCTGTTCCACACGATGAGCGTCCGTCGCAGCTCGAACCTGGGAAAATGTTTTTTTTTTTTTAATTTAGCAGGCAAAGGCCTTGCAAAGCCCATACATGTACAGCCAAGAGGTATTTCATTCGATGGGTATCCACTGTCCAGTGTCCAATGTCCAAAGCGCCTCGAACCTGGGGAGATTTTTTTTTAATTTCGCTGGCTTTATAAGACAAAGGCTTTGCAAAGCCCATACATATACAGCCAAGGGTTATTTAATGCAATGAGCGTCTGTCGCAGCTTGAACCTGGGATTTTTTTTAATTTAGCAGACTTTACGGCAAAGGGTTGTACTGTACAGAATACAAGTACTCATGATTCAAGAAGGAAAAAAGGCTCTACCTGCCCAACATAACTTGATTAATGGTAAAGAGTAAAGGCACGTAAAAGGAATACAATATGCAAAACTAATATGTTGTGGTAGGTATCTGCTCAATTTCTTATCAAATCATTAATAAACTATATCTTTAATCTTTATCATCGGCAATAAACGCTTGTATGGAAGGAAACTTATTGGCTGCAATATAAAAGTAAAATACTTTAAATATTACATAATATTATAATATCGTTTATTTGAGTATTTTGCAAATTTAAGGTATATTTAACCCATCTATTCTATACTATGTATCAAACTGAAACTCTACATTTGACTAATGAGTAATGAGCAGTGGTCACGTGTAGGTTTCTTCAGGATTCATTTCATTTATTTGGCTTCTTATCAATCACATAGATCAATAGGGTCTGATTGGCGTTCATTGAGAGAGGCCTATGTCCAGCAGTGGACGAATATAGGCTGAATTGATTGACTGAACATGAAATAGCTTTTTAAATCCATGATACCAGACTTACTAACTACTTTATGGCTTATTTGTATTTCATTGCACCTACTTATATTTCACTGCAAAACTTAAAGTGTGTAGGTACTTGGTAGTTCTCACATCTAACTTCTTTAGAGGACCAACTAGGCGAAGCAGTGCCTTCAGGGCATTAATTAAAAATAGGTTCACATTGCGTATCCAGGCTTCAAAATTATGTTTCTGTTCCTGCCTGATACGTTTAAAATGGATTGACAGGCAAGGACAAAACATTTTATAACTTCATGTTCTTATACACCATGGATCTTTTTATTAGTAAGGACCTTTTTTAACATAGCTAAACATTTAGTTGAATGGCGTGGTATCGATGTAGTAGTCGTACACGCTATTGATTTGGTCGACAGTCGACACAATACCCGTTTATCGCGTCAATGATCACGAATGTACATACTATTCCTCTCACTGGCGTAAATTATTCAACGGTACAATCGCGGCCACTAGCGTTTGTAAAAAAATTGTGACTGTACCAAATTTTTACTGGTAAACTGTAAAGCCCTCTTTTCACGTTGGGCGACAATGAATAGCCGCGTACTGACCAAGCGAGCCGCCTCGCCGCGGCAGCCTCGCGCGCAGTTGCAGTCGCAGTTGCTCGGTCGGTCAGTACGTGTTAGTGCGCGGCAAACGTCCGAGGCGCCTCTGAGCATCGACCAAAAACTGACAACTTTTGGCTCGGCCGCGGCACGCTCGGGCGAGGCAGCGAGGCTGCTCGCTTGGTCAGTACGCGGCTAATAACCATGATTGCGCAGTTGTCTACACGCACAATCGATGGTGATCATGGGCAATGGGCATACACAAATATGCCTCAAGTCACTACAGGTTCCTTATCAGTTATCGTCCATAACAGAGTAATCGTGAATCTAGATTACTAGACTAAATGACGTCCGTAACTCTGTTGCGCCAAAATTCGTTTATCTCGCGGGAACCGTAAATTTTTCGGGATAAAAAGTATCATAGCAAATTTTAGCAAAATCGGTTTAGCGCTTTGGGCGTGAAGAGGTAACAGACAGACAGACACACTTGCGCATTTATAATATTAGTATGGAAGTATAGATGAACCATGCACAATGGTATTAAAGTTTTACATCAACTTCAGTAGAGCTGTATCACCGAAGACCTCTTATAAACTAACCCCAATAAACTAAGCTTTATAAATGGCGCAGCTTGAAATATCTGGGATATTCATAACGGGGGAACTCTTAGCTGAAACTTAATATAGGGCAACTGTTACGTAAGAGTGCATACTCGTACGTGATACGTGCAAGAATTCGCTTGGAATTCTGACGATGATTTATTACTACAGGTACCAGCATTAATTACGAATAAGAACAATGAATTTGCATTTACTAATTAGAATTACCATCTTGAATATTTCACACTACATACAGATTTGTTAGAACATTCCTAATTGCCAAATTTTATCAAAATCGATCTAATATTATATGGTCCAGCATAACAATTAATTAACAGATATTATTCAAATATTTAGGCTTCGCTGCGCCGTAGCCCCTAACAGATGGTAAATAGTCCTCCCACTAACTCAGTGTTACTCCAAGTCCAACAGCATCGACCTAGCTTAAGTTACTGAAACATCGAGATCTGCGACCTATCTCTACTTGAGATGAGAGGCGGACTCTACCTAGCTAGGTAAAATAGAGATTAGCTGTGTCCATAATGTGTGTTTTTTCATCAAGGGCATGCGTTATAGCGCAGTCAACAGCGAACGTAAGGCATGCCCGCGACGCATGCCCTCTAACCGTATCCAAAACTTTCGCTTTGTTCTTTAATGACAATGTTGGCATTGCGTTCGTTGACGCATTCAATTATTGAATGCGCCAATAAGAAAGTTGAATGAAAGAAGATGATGAAAATTGAAGATAAAAGCGCACAGTATGGACATAGCTATTAGCTTTGTCCACACTGGGCCTTTTTTTTTGGTTCATCAAGGGCATGCGTTATAGCGCAGTCAACAGCGAACGTGAGGCATGCCCGTGACGCGCGTTGAAATCGTAGCGCTCGCTATGACACTTTTCTTTCAACGCGGGTGGATTTTGACGCATTCAATTATTGAATATGCCAAACGAAAGTCGAATGAAAGAAGATGATGAAAATTGAAGATGAAAGCGCACAGTGTGGACATAGCTATTGTCTATTTTACTAGCTTAGTAGAGAAAAAAGTAGAGAAGAGAGGGAATGTCTCGATCTTGATTTAGTAGCAACAAAGAAGCTTCTTTTCTACTTCTTCCTCTTCACTCATTGATAAAAAATCAATTAACATTATTAAATATACCAATTGATTACAATATTGTCAATTTATCATTACAAGCCGCACCAATCATTACTATCAGAAAGGTCAGATTTGTTTTTATAAACGACATATCAATGTTTTGACCAAAACTGTTTTTCTGCACGTTCCGTAATCTCTAATCTCTACTAAGAGTGAAATAACTAGGGGGCAGCAGAATGCGTATGTCTCGATTCTTGATTTAGTAGTAACAAAGTAGCTTCTTTTCTACTTCTTCCTCTTCACTCATTGATAAAAAATCAATTAACATTGTTAAAATATATACCAATTGATTACAATATTGTCATTACAAGCCGCATCAATCATTACTATCAGAAAGGTCAGATTTGTTTATACTCTTTCGAACCGATCATCTATTTATAAACGATATCAATGTATTTAGTATTTATTATATTTGCCATACTTGTAGTAGAGGGAAAAAGTGGCGCCATACTTGAAAAACCGTTTGAAAATACGAATAAAATCTTAGGATTTTGAAATAATATTGTTCATATTCGCCGCCTCCCACAGGTATGGCATTATCAGACTCCTTTTTATGATCATACAGGGAACTGTTAAAAAAAGTTTCAGGGTGGTACAAATCGTTTGGCGAAAAAAAATTACACCTTTGCAGTGGTATGGCGGCCATTGGGACCTGTCGGAAAAGTATGGCAAGGTGATTTTCGTGAATGGCTACTCGGCAGTGATTAGCTATGCAAAAATTAGCCTGGTACAAATGGTTCAATTTTTTTATTAAAATTAACGTATTCGCGTCGGTATGGCGGGCTGTAAGCCGCACCCGACAAGTATGGCATGGCTTTCGCCTACTTATTTTTTTTCGACTATCTGAAAATACAAGCACTTTTGTGGAACAAATCGTTCGACACTCGTTATTTATCCGACACGTTCGATTAACGCCCACGCGTTTGGGCTGCCAGTGCGAGTGCTATGACCATCATTTTCCTTTTTGCCTTTACGTAATTATACCCCTGTAATACCGCCATACTGGTACAAATGACCAAGAATTTTGTGTCAGTATCTCCAGGCCTAATTGACAATAATGTTTTTTTCCACGTTCCATAATCGTATAAGAAAATGACTCATGTTTATTGAACTTGATATTTTTATCTATAGGCAAAACTAATCAAACGAGGCCGTGAATCATGGTATACAAGGTGGAATACAAGAGTGAAAAGGGCAAAAAAGCCAGAGAATTTTAAAAAATATTAAAGTAGTTATAAAACTAATAAATGGCAGGGTGAAATTAATGAAATTTAGTTTCGGGACACCAATTAGATTCGAGAATGCTTATTTTGTCAACTCATTTATGCGTCAGAATTTAATTCAGATTGTCTAAATCAGTCTTTCCCAAAGTGGGCGATAACGCCCCCTTGTGGGCGCTGAAGGTCTAAAAGGGGGCGCTGTGGGACCCAGAAAAAAAATGGGGGCGTTGTGTAGAGGCTTGGCGGGTGATTTATTTCATCTGGATTCAATTTAAATGGAAACAATGGGGGCGCTAAAACATATTTTTTTCTCAAAGTGGGCAGTTATACACAAAATAAGTCTGGGAACCCCTGGTCTTAATTGTAAAACAACATCTGTCGGTCTCGGTACTAATCATTTAAAATCTCTTCGGCCTATTATAAAGTACTAGTAGTTTCCGGGACAAAAATTATCCTATGTCCTTTACCTTTACCGATTTCGATGAAATTTGATTTACAGATAGTTTAAGTATTTCGAGACTTAAACTATCTGTAAGCCCATCGAAATCGGTTCAGTCGATTTGGCGTAAAGAGGTAGAACTAGGAACTAGGTTTAGAACTAGGTTTAGAAGGTTAGAAACTTCTAACAGACAGACACACTTTCGCATTTATAAGTATGGTTTTACATCTCGCAGAGATTTCTCTTTACGATACAAACGACATTGGTTACATTACAGGTGATAAGACAAAGATTTCATTTACAGCTTCAATACTACTATCACATCCTTGTAGATAACCTTCTCTGCCTTTTGAAGGCATGTCCTAGGATTTTTATTTTTACAGCTAAAGTAATAGTTGTAAGGGTGGGTTTATGTTGGTTCTCTACATTTCCTTCTTTATAAGATCCTTTCATTTAAAGAGTTAATTTTTTTACAACAAAAGGGTAAGTCTTACAGCTTACTGTTTCTTATTACTTGCTGACAGACAAACTATCAAGTACTTATTAGGGATTGTTTTTGTCAAGTATGTAGTGTTAGATAATTTAGATAAGTTAGATAATGATTTTTTTTAAAGACTTGGTCTGAAGAATGAATAAAATGGTATTAAGTATTATTTTCTACCCTAAGGCTCAATTTACGGAGTGTAATGGAAGCGTCAATTTTGCTTCATGACGCGGGAACGGGAATTGGCACCGGAGAATTCCCGAGAATTTCGCGGTCTTTTGGCTCATGTTTAATGTGTGTTACATACTGTTGATATAAAGTTCATTGCTATGTACCTACCTACAGTTTCTTAGCAAACAGTCGCTTCCATTCCATTCCGCGGCGGTGTAAATTGTGTCTTAAATAAAACTCAAAAAAAATAATGAAATAGAGGCAAACATAGAACCTCCTTTTTCGCAAGTCGGCTAAACACGCATGGTGCTCGTCGCGCAGCGCACACGCGCGCTCACGTGAACACACGTAACTGATAACAGCTGATAAGGCGATAACAGCTGACTCAAGCGGGACTGGCGGCGGGTCGCGCGATGTTATGTAATATTCGCTTGACCTGAGAGATGACCGCACCTACAAGTTATCTACCTAATTGGCCAATGAGCAGACGGATCACCTAATGTAACCTTCGGCCACGATGACGAAAGTGTATGTTAGTTTGCAGTTCCTCTTCGCGTTTAAACCGCAGAATCGATTTTGATCAAATTTGGAATAACAAATAACAATGCAAGTTCTGGGAAGTTGAGGACAGTTTTTTTCACGGAAAAATACACGATTCCTGACTATATTTTATACACAACAAAGTTGTTAGCAACATCTATAAAATGCACTTAGGATTATTTAGGAGTTATGGCACTTAGTACGTTTGATAAAATGATGCTCTAAAGAATACGGTCTATAATAATATTATGATGATGGTCAGATCTAAAGAATTTTTGCAAGCTTTTTCTTTCGCCTCTAAATTAGTTGAAAAAGCGTTACTGTACAAACAATCAGCTAAAAACTCAATAAAGGACTTTATTACATCACAGTTCACAGCTAAAGGATTACGAGTAATCCTTTTTTTATTGTTCCGGCATTGTTATCTTTTATCTTATCAATACATTTAGCAGCACATGAGAAACCAACACTAGCTAATATGTAAAATTCTGTAATTTAATGGTTTGACGGCCATCATATTTTTTAAAAATTATTGACTTTAGTAAAGTTTTGATGATTGATCAATGATCATAGTTGGGGTACCAACTACTAACCGCTAACGTACTAGCCAGCGAAATGGTGATGCCGGCCGCGGCAGCCGGCCAGCCGGCAAACAACGAATCGGGTGCCGTCGAAGGCACTTGAAAGGATTATTGAAGTGGAAACTTCTTTAGCGGTGTTGAGCACTTTTGTGGGATGGGTAAAAACTGTGAAACTCGCGTCAGATTCTCGTGCTGATCGAAAAACCTTGGAAAAACCGTAAGACGGTTGGAGAGTTGTGTTGTAACATCGAAATTGATTAATCGAACAATCGATTGTTTTCTTTGAAGTGAAAACTTCTTTATTTTTTTATTTATCGGAAGTTCAGATTTATTCCTTCAACAGGACCTTAATACCAACGACATAAGAACCGCTTCCACAGTAATTCAAGGGCAAAATAACTGTGAACCAAGTGTATCTTGTAATAGACATAAAACCTTACAAGTACTCGAGCGGTTCGATAAAGTTGGTAAGCTACTGGGGTAAGGACTGAAAGTCAACAGAAAAGTTAACAACGAATAAAATATGTTTACAGTTTTGAGTGGTTTAAATTGCATTTACTATCAAAAAAGTGGATTCATAGGCGTAAATCTGATCTAAATTTTAATGTAAAGTTTCTAAATTACGTATCACTTATCAATTATGGGCTATGGCCTATGACTGACCGCAGCAAAGACGTTGCACTTTTCGAAATTAGCGAATTATTTTTGTTCCTGAATAAAATAAGTGAATAATTGTTTCGATTATTTTTAGTAGCAATCAAAATTTTATAACTATGTACAGAATCCTAATAAGTCAGTACGCAATAAAATTATAATTAATTGATACCTTGAATTCCATTCAATTAACTTAATTAAAACTCGAGGCGTAAATAACATACATTTTCATCCTACGTAGGGATTGCAATCCGGATACTTCGAAATCCGAAACATCCGGATAATCCGGATTTTTTGGGCCTTTGAAAAATCCGGACTTATATTTTTCAGAATCCGGATTTTCGGTTTTTTCGAATAGTAGATAAAATTATGAAAAAGAAGCTTTTGCGTAATATACAATTAATTTAATTTTATCAATTTATTTAAAAGAAATAATGACATATTTTAATTTCTTAAAACCTAGCTCTCACTTTACTATATTATTAATTGTTATGTTTTCTAATTATATGATAATATAAATGCAATGATGATAAATATTTTTACAATTATTTTAGAACATTTTAGTATTGAATACAATATTTTCTATAAAATATGTTGTTTTTGTTTAAATTGAGGTTAAGTATAATAATTATATATTATAATTGCTTACGTAACGAATGCTGATTTGTGATTCTATCTTAGTAAATAAAGGCATATAGTGAGTTTATAATATAACTAAATGTTGATTTAAAGTTTAAATAATTATTTTAAGTCAATATTCAGTGCAATATCCTAAATATAAATATACTATTCAACTGCTGGGCAAAGGCGCCGCCCGAATCTTTCACTTATCTAGTTATCTTGCTCCAGCGTCACCGTTTGCCAGCCAAGCTCATATGCCTCAAGTGGGGAGTTTATAATCGTGTTCTAGGCTAAAGTCTTCGCAATCGTTAGTTCTTCATTGGTAACATAACCACTGACGAGTTGGCTAGTTAGAAAAAATAGACTCCAGAAGCCTAATTGGACAAAGTAAACTCAACAAGCACCTTTACAGAATAGGTGTTTATAGCATTACGACCTGCAGATTCTGTGACACACCTATTCACCTTCTACTTGATTCTACTGCTCTACTACAGAGCAAAAACTCTCCTAATTTACTAAAGAGGAAATTTGTGGCACCAATCCCAATCACATAGTTAAATTTATGAGCAGCACTAGGTTGGGGACGGTACTTTAATACGAAGGAGTCACAATAGATCCTCAAGGATCGTCGTAACGTCAGAATTACAGTGATCTGCAGGAAAAAAATATCTCCAGAGCATAGCGCTATCTTTTCTTAGGCCTAGATTGGGTATTAGTCGATATCCAGCATAGATGTATGCGGATAACGTGACCAGCCCAATACCACTTTAGCTTGCCCGTCTTGATTCCTACGTATGTGATTCTTATAGTTTGGGAGCACATGTTTTTTTTTTTTAATTTGTTGAGATTTGCGCTCTATTGCTCTTTGGTAGACCCTGAGTTGGGACTTTTGTAAATCGAAAATTGGACAATCAGTTTACGCATACACATATCAACGAGTCTGCGCTTCAGTGAGATTGGCAAGTCACCATTCTTCAGGGACCAGATTTTCTGCCTTTCTGTTGTCATAAGAAACTAATTGGCCCAACTACAGGTACTCGTTGACATAGTGAATTCTTTGCTCGTCTACTTCGACCCTACGTCTCTTACTGTTGATCATTGTTCGTGTCTTTGACCTATTTTTTGTAAGTTCCACCTCTAGGCTTACAGATCTTGGAGCATTATTTGATGAGGTGCGGCTGACGGCTGTAGGCGAAGTTCTTAATAAAATTGAAAGTACCAGATACTGTTATTTTAGTCTCTTCCTTTTTACACCCATGTGAAAATCTTAGCGATTTTTTAAGAAAAATGTTAATTTTTTAAGACGTTTTATTTTTCACTTTTAAAATTAATGTTAAATAAAGAAATAATAAGAAAATAACTCACATTTAAAACTGTTTATCAAAAATATTTAAAAAATTCCAAAAAATCCGGATAATCCGGATTTGAGAATGAAAAAATCCGTAAATCCGGATTTGAGGATGAAAAAATCCGTAAATCCGGATTTTTCTAAAAATCCGTTTTTTGCAATCCCTAATCCTACGTGAGTTAAGACGAAGGACGTACGATAAATAAATATTTGACCAAATATTTTTTGTGGTTACCCTGTGTGTACCTCAGCAGTTCCGGTTGGTAAAATTCGGTGATTTTTCACAAAATACCTTCATTGTTGCCGGCCATTTTTCGACTTAGACGAGGCTTTTAACATAATGAAAACAAGAAAAACAATTAAGTTCTCTGTTGAGAGTATATATAATTCAACATGAACTATGTCCTTTTTTAGTGAAATCTGTGGTGAAAAACGCAAAGGGTTTCTTCTTAGATAGCAACTCAGCAAACAATATAAGATCGAGATCGTCTAGCAGCTAGACTCTAGTCTGCCTAAATTATCCGAGTTTCAAAGAACGGATGAAGAATGGATGGTATGCATAATCCATAATGTATCGTGTTCGTGCATCGTTTTTCTTTCGGGCAAATCTGCTGACTGGATTTGAATATTAACCACACATAGGCTAACATTCTATAGTATGTAGTAAATTGTAGACAAATATTATCTCTCTCGTTCCTTTTATTTATGAAAGAGAAAGCGTGATATTTTGACTATTAGCTCTGGGTCATGGGTGCCTGGGTTAACTTCGTCTAAAGGCGATCGCACATAATTATATCACCACGCACGCGCCGAACACGCCGCATTTTAGAATTTATTGTATGAAAATTGATGTGAAACCTCGCACATTGCTCCGCACCGTACGCGCCGCATTTCTTGTACTGCGGTGCGTTCGACGTGTACGTGTGCTGACAAATCGACGGGTGCAAAGTAAAAAGAGTCATCTACAAAACAGCTACTTTTCAGGAGAGCGCATAATAGGAAAAAATGCTCCCATTTTGTCAATTTCCAACCAAATTTATTGAAATTTTCATCATTGCTTCATTATTTATTAATAAATCGACATGTATATTTAATTTATTCTAATTATGTTTAATTTACGAGATATTGTAGTTGTCTGCATCTACATTGTGCTTAAAAATATGACAACTGAGTTAACTACCACTTGGTCGTTTCTACGTGGGAATTAAAAATTAGATTAATTAAAGTATTTTTACCGACTACGGGTACGATTATCAGTAAATACATAAAGTGTAACACTTTATATTATTAAAATATGTAGTTAATGACCGTTTTACATCTTAAACACACGAAGTTCAGAACATAATTGTGTAGATATCTTTTTCTACGTTGTCGATTCGGTGCAAGGTGCACGATTTAGAAGGAAGTTAAAATATGAAATACAAGCTTTTTCCCGCGGCTTAGCTCGCGTGGAATTTGAAAATCGTGTAAAATGCAAATATTGCTGTAAGCTCCTTTAGAAACATGATGTTTTTCCAAGACCAAAAATAGCCTTTGTTACTCTTCATCCTTTCAACTAAGTCTATGCCAAAAACAATACGATTAGTTACTTCGTTAGAGCGTGAAGGAAGGACAAACAAATAAATAAACAAACACTTTCCCAATTTTAATATTAGTATGGATTTACTTAGGAATCATTCATTTACTTTCCTAAAAATCGTAATTTCTCACAAGGAAAATGAAATTCTGTGTCAATACTTTAATTTCTTTAAAACTTATTCAAAAAGTATTCAGTATCATTATCAGTACATGAACTATGTTGTAATTATTATAATTTAGGCAGAGGCTTATTAAGTCTTTGTACTTGGCACTTTTATAGTTCATTATAACATCATAAGCATCGCCGGACGTTTTACACCATCGGAGGAGTGTATACGATTCTTCAGAACAAAAAATGAATTTTAATTTCAACGATTTCTCAATTGCTTTTCGTGATCACAGAGATCCCAAAACCGGTCAAAGATAAGTTAATAGGAAAACTACAAATGCCGGAATATGATGTTTCGCAGGTTGCAATTTCCCATTTCTGGACTGATAATATAATTGTTTACCTAAATTATGTCGTAATTTACGTCTCGTATAATACGTGTAATATACGTAACACGTGTAATAGATGGAGCAGACAAGTGTTAGAGTGGAGACCACGCTTAGGCAAACGTAGTGTAGGACGTCCCGCAACACGGTGGACCGACGATTTAAAGAAAGTGGCTGGCAGCGGATGGATGAGGGCTGCCCAAGATCGGGATGGTTGGCGCTCATTGGGGGAGGCCTACGTTCAGCAGTGGACGGCAATAGGCTGATGATGATGATGATGATGATGATGATAATACGTGTCACACGTGTCTTTATTTCTCAATCGCCTTTTCTTTAGATCAATACTGAACTGACGACTTTTTTTACCGTTTAAAGAGGAAGGCGTAGAACATTCACTTGATGCCTCCACTGCCAAAGAAGTATCAATGGTGTTGTCTATAGAAGATTTACAGTTCAAAAGGGACAATAATATACTCGATGACTTGTATGAGTTAATAAACTCAAGCAGGTCATAGATTATATTATGAGATCAAAATATATGTTCAATAAAAAAGATATTATAATATTTTTATCTAATACTGACAATAGTCTTGAAGTGATGAATTGTATTCTGAGGGTGTTAGCGTATTTAATTTGCTAAGAATCCCTAATATCGACATCCAAATTTTCAGAATCATTTTGTATTTCAGACTGAGAGTGAACTGGTGTGACTGACCTAGAGTATTCAAATCATGGGGACTTATCTTACGAAGTTAACTTATACTCATTTGTCTTCATCGCTGACACATCAAGGTCTTCTATAAGTTAATGTTCAATAACTTCATCGGGCAACACAGTATTTTGCTCGATAAATCTATCGCTTATGTTCTGGAAACTTTCAACTTCTTTAAAAAGTCGTTTTGGACTTTCTGAACATGACACAACAGTAAAAAATAACAGTAAGAAATAAGAAGTCGATTAAAATAGCTAAAAATAAGAATTAACATCATAAACATAACAAACAATACTAATTTACAAAAGTAAATTGAGACATCTAAATCACAATCGCAACGTAGAAAAAGCTATATGGCAAATAGCCGCTTATGTCGTATAACATGACCCCCGCGCGTCCCGCGTATAGACGACCAGCGGTAGTTATCCGCATCTACATCGTGCAATTTCACAAAATAGGAGTAGATGTCTTCTTTTACGTGACAAAAGTACCAAAAATAAGGTGATATTTGAATTTTTGTTTTTGATATGTTGTAGAACATGATATTTTAAGCTAGTTTCTGCAAAAAAACAAAAAACTCAAAATTGCAGATGACTTTTTTTACTTTGCACCCGTCGAAATGTGCGATCAGTTTTATCCTCATAAATCATAAGACATCGGATTATATGCATTTGCATACTTGCATATGCAAATGCATATAATGGCACTTTTTAGGCGATAGTGCATATTTTGGCAATTTTTCGTTGATAGTGCATATTTCGGTAGTTTTATGCCCTCGTAGTAGATATGAGCGCCGATAGGTAGCCATTGCGGCAATGCAAAACGCACATTTAAAAAAAATTTATAACTTCACCAGATAACCTAGTAAACTTCGTATCACTTTCCCTCCTAATATGAACTTTCCCTGAACTTCTACGAATAATTATTTCGAGACTAAAATTAGAATAATGATTTATGGTTAATGATGATAATTATGAATGTAATAATAGCATCATATGCTTTCCGTTCTTAAAACAACGCCGGAACTCCCAAACTTGTATCATTAAAGAGTCAGAAGTTTTCTCAATACCTTCCGAACATTGGTATACCAGATAGGTACACCTCAGTGCAAAATCTTACTTGTTGTTAGCATATTAATATGCTTAGAATATTTCCCACGAAATCGACGTCACCACATGTTTCCATATAAATTTTGAAGAGTCCCCTCGATTACTTATGGATTCCTTCATGAGGTCACGATTTTTGTGAACATGGTACCAAATTAGGTAGGTCCCGTTTTTACTCTTTGGGTACGGAACCCTAAAAACGAACATAACAGTCATAACACCTCATTCATTTTGAAAGTCGGGTAAAATTTTAGCCTGTGTATTCTGATTTATAAGCTATAGCTTAAAATGCGGCGTGTTCGGCGCGTGCGTGGTGATATAATTATGTGCGATCGCCTTTAGACGAAGTTAACCCAGGCACCCATGACCCAGAGCTAATAGTCAAAATATCACGCTTTCTCTTTCATAAATAAAAGGAACGAGAGAGATAATATTTGTCTACAATTTACTACATACTATAGAATGTTAGCCTATGTGTGGTTAATATTCAAATCCAGTCAGCAGATTTGCCCGAAAGAAAAACGATGCACGAACACGATACATTATGGATTATGCATACCATCCATTCTTCATCCGTTCTTTGAAACTCGGATAATTTAGGCAGACTAGAGTCTAGCTGCTAGACGATCTCGATCTTATATTGTTTGCTGAGTTGCTATCTAAGAAGAAACCCTTTGCGTTTTTCACCACAGATTTCACTAAAAAAGGACATAGTTCATGTTGAATTATATATACTCTCAACAGAGAACTTAAATTTTTTTCTTGTCTACACGTGGCCCATCATACCACAGTCTGCAGTGCCCGAACGCGGTCGAGTGAGGACGTCGCAGAATTTTTCGAATTTCATTCAAAATGACGAGTACGTGGTCTCAACTCTCATAATGAATGAAGTTTAAATATTTTAATATTATAACGGCGAAATATATAACAAATATTTAACAAATATTTCGCCGTTATAATATTAAAATATTTAAACTTCATTCATTATGAGAGTTGAGACCACGTACTCGTCATTTTGAATGAAATTCGAAAAATTCTGCGACGTCCTCACTCGACCGCGTTCGGGCACTGCAGACTGTGGTATGATGGGCCACGTGTAGATGCGTACTGCCATCGCTAGGCCATTCCCTTTGATTTGGAAAAACTGACACCGACGCCATTCCACGAGCATCGCTCGCGCCATCGGCCTCCGACACCACTACGTACTCCACACGCTGGACCTTCGTGATGGTCCACTACGACGGGCCATCGTGTAGAGGCGCTATTACCATAACAACGAGTTAGTTCGTACTGAATATCTACTCATTCATTGAATCTTATTCCAGACTAGCTGTTGCCCGCGACTTCGTCCGCGTTAACATAGTATAATAACAAAGATGGATAGTTTCCCCCTTTTTGTGGTTCCTCATACAAAGGGTAAAAACGGGACCCTATTTAAGCAAACGTCAAACGCAAACGTCAATAAACTTTCATGTTTCTAACTCAAGAAATGACAGACTTTCTTTGAAACTCTCTACCCCAATTTCACCCCCTTGGGGGTAGAATTACCAGAAACGCTTAAATACGTATCCATTCATTTTTAATCAGTAGCACAAAAATAAAGTTTCATGTTTCTAACTCAAGAAATGACGGAGTTTCGTTTAAACTTTCAACCCCTATTTCACCCCCTTGGGGGTAGAATTTCCAAAAACGCTTAAACACGTATCCAATCATTTTTAATCAGTAACCCAAACATAAAATTTCATGTTTCTAACTCAAGAAATAACGGACTTTCATTCAAACTTTCAACCCCAATTTCACCCCCTTGGGGGTAGAATTTCCAAAAACGCTTAAATACGTATCCATTCAATTTTTAATCAGTACCGCAAAAATAAAGTTTCATGTTTCTAACTCAAGAAATGACGGACTTTCATTCAAACTTTTAACCCCTATTTCACCCCCTTCGGGGTAAAATTTTCAAAATTCCTTCCTTAGTGAGTGTCTGCTTAATAAAACAACCCTACTCACCAAATTTCGTTGCTGTAACTTTAACAGTTTTTGCTCAGCGATGATGAATCAGTCAGTCAGTCAGTCAGGACATGTAATTTTATAAGTATAGATATGAAAATTGTATTCCAGAGTGGAAGTCGCTGGGAGCTGTGTCACAGTCTTAACTTGACTTAGTATTGAATGATTTACTTATTTCGTATTGAAATTATCTTAAACATGCCTTATTTATAAGCTTTTGATTTGATAAAAAAATCTTTCCTCTCGCTCGGCGCGCCGCGCCGCTGCTTTTTCACGGCGGCGGCGGCGCGGAGGAATTGGCGGCGGTGGCGGCGGCGCGCCGGCGCGGCGCTCATATTATCTACCTCGTAGTCTCCAAACTAGCTATCGTGACACACCCGAGGCCAGAAAACAGAGGTAGGATAGATCAAAACACTTCAAATATGTGGCTCCATCCCCATTTATAGAATGCAATTTAAGTACAATATCTGTCTAGACTCTAGAAACAATTTTTTTCTTTGCAGTTGGCAGCATTAGTAAAAAATTTGAATAAATTAGTTACTGATTTCTTAAACTTCCATTAGCATTAAGATTGCAATCGGAAAATTTTGGTAGAAAGTTATTATTGGTGCAGTATAAAAAATTAAAAAATCCTGGATTTGATCAAAAATTATAAAATTGACGCTTTTATTAACAGCACCACCGGAAATCTCTCCAAAAAATGATAAATTTTAATAATAAGTGACTTTTGATTGTGCATATTTTGTGCATATTTCGGCCATTTATCGTGCATACTTGCATGCATATTTCGCCACTTTGATCGTGCATATAATCCGATGTCTAATCATAATTATATATTGTGTGGTTCGCATAGAACAGATTTTTTAACTGTACACAAACGAAATCGTAAGCTTTACAAGCTCTAGCTTTTCCCCTCACTTTACATCTAGCTATGTAATACATTTGCGAGCATTCTCGTTGACCCTACTATTACATTTTATAATGGTAAAAAATTACAGAGCACTTATATAATGAAGGGGTCTCTGTGACCCATATACTGTATTTTATATTTTTATATAAAAGTTAAATCGCTCAGGTACAGTATAACTAATATTCAGTAAACCATATTTGTATAAGACTGCCCAAATCGGACGCACACTAGCGTGATTTCAGATTTAAGCCAATCCCCAATTTTTATCCAAGTTCTAATATCCAAACAAACAGCAAGATATTTATCGTCAATTTCTTTTATGTGGCCTCTTCACGTTGGCCCATAGTGGCAAGCGAACTTGTAGAAACTAGTCACTAGAAGGGCACCTTCATCTATGATTGCCGTTGGCAATCGACGTGGATTGTGTTTTAAACGTGCTGCATCCTTTAGCCAGCTTTGCATTGTGATTTGTGATATTCCATCGTTCCAACTCAACGTCTTATAACAGTTTTGAGTTTCTGACCAATCTGAATTCTGAACGGGTCTGACGTTGGATCAAAATAGGAGAATACTCGTCTGAGCTGATCAAGTTTTGACCAATCAGCGCATTTGATGTTGCTTTAAACTATCCGAATACGTCTCGACTAACTTGAATTGAGAGGCCACGTCCAAGTTGTCCTACTGTATGAACACTGTGGTAGGCTCTGAGTGGGCGCCAACAGCATCTTACGTAACGCTGCGCGGTGCGGAGTGCGGATCAATTGCGGCGCCCATTCATTGACTACAGACTACATTCATGCCCGCTCTACTACATCATACATGTTGCTTACTTTGTTTACATTATATTACAGGCTTCGTAGTTACTATATTGTGTAAAAAAATACTATGGTTTAGGGGGGCTTCTAAATTTTAAAGGCAACACACCAACCGAAGTTTTTTTTTATTAAGGAAAATGGTCACTCTCCACTTGGCACTTTGGGTCATGAATCATGATTCATTATAATTATTATTTATTCCGAAAAAAACCTAACTCCTAACAGTCCTAACTCCTACAGCATATTATGTACACTGTACAGTCAAAGCCGATCGTGGGAATTCATCTGTCTGTCTCCACACATTAATCCATCCATACTAATATTATAAATGCGAAAGTGTGTCTGTCTGTCTGTCTGTGCCCAAACCCCAGAACCGATTTTGCTGTTTCGTATGAGGATAATTTGAGACCCGAGAAAGGACATAGGATACTTTTTATCTCGGAAAAATGTACGGTTCTCGCGCAATAAACGAATTTTGGCGCAACGAAGTTGCGGGCGTCATCTAGTTATTAATATAATCGCTTATATTAGTCCACCATGAAAGGATCAGACAGAGTTTCATAAAGTTAGGTTTTTCAACAATTTAAATTTTAAAGTCACAATTAAATTTAAAGTTTCAAACAAGAAAGATATCGCCAAGTAGCGTAGTTTTTTTACTTGTGTGCGTAAGTTTGTCAACAACGAAGTGACATCTTTTTATTCCGAGGCATGTATGAGAATGATTAAAAGCAAAATTTCTATCTAAACTTCATAGACTCAAGGAGATTTCGAGAGATCCACTGTGGGAAGTTGTTGTACGCTACTGAATGAATTTCAGTTATCTCTGCCAAGATTCGGTCGGAACAGAATCATTTAGGAATTTCGTATATCAACTAGAGAACGCCTGCAACGCGGTTGCGCCAAAATTAGTATAACTCGCGGGAACGGTACATTTTTCCGGGATTCAATGTATCTCCATATTATACCAAATTTCAGAAAAATATATTCAGCGGTTCGGGCGTAAAATATTACAGACAGACAGACACATTTTCGCACTTATAATATTTGTATGGAACTTGGAAGTATGGATTGAACTCCCCAATCAATCAATAGTCGGTAGCCACTTAGCCAGGGACACGACTTGCATATTGTGATAGAGAGTTCTTGATTGTGAAGTTTTAGCCCCGTCTATTTAGACGCAAAAGAATCGTAACCTCGGAATAATTCGCATAGAGCTGAAAATTGGTAGAGACGTTAAATACACCATTATAAATAAAACCTCAAAAGTCCCCGGCGATCCTCCTTGTGCAAAAATTTTTATTCAAGGTCAAAGGTATGAAAATGATGTTTTTCCCGTTTTTTTTCCAAACTGTACATTTTATCATAAAAATAGGTATGGCAAGAGTGTAGATCATAGAATTCTCTACAAAAAATAGTCAGACACTTTTTTCATACGACTTATCATTCCTCATTAGGGCATCGAGACCGGGTTTTCCCGAAACCCGAAAACCCGGGAAAACCCGGGTTTTGGGGAGCACGAAAAAACCTAGGTTTCAAAAATGGAACCCGGGTTTTTCAGGCTTTTCGGGTTTTTGCGTATTTTTGATAATTATTGAAGACAATACCTGATTTAACTGATTTAAGGTATTTATAACAAACTAACATACAAATTCTTTATTTCTATAACATAAGTATAGGTTTAATTAGGTATTTCTATTGGTCATAAATCATAATTAAACAAAATATAATATTTTAAAGAAAAAGTTTCGTTTTAAGAGCATAAAAGACTAAAGAGTCACAAAAATATTTATTAACAATAATATTTTGAAAATCCTAACAAAACTATTGTATGTAAAAAAGCCAAGTCTCTTCAAACAATCTATCCATCGCAAAAAGTTTTCAAATTTCATAGAAGCCAAGTCTTGTAAAACTTATTTTATAGTTTTCAATCGACATTCAGTGATTGACCACAGTTTTCTTTATTTTGTGATCAAAGGCTTACAAAACAAAGTGTGGACAGCTTCAAAGGGTTCTAAGTCTGCTGAAAGTACCGTAGACTTTTGACGATGGGCAAGTCAGCCACTAGTAACAAAATGTTGGAACTTGTATGGACCGTTGCTGATAAAATACAGCCATAAACAAAGTCTTAGGGATATTTGTATTTTTGGAATATCTAAAAACCTGTCAGGAATTTCGGAAGACAGTGTATGGAACAATGATAACTTATTTTTTGGTATTTAATAAAACATATTTTTAAAACACTCATAAAAAATCTATGCTAAGTTAACAAATCTGTATTTCGTTTTATAAACTGAAAATTTCATTCGAATGAGATATTTTTATTGCTGATTGTCAAATGAATAGTAATAAAATTACTGATCGATGTTTGGCATACAGTATTTTTATTAAAAAATATTTTTTGTGCCCTGCTGCAGTATGACGCCTACTCTTCTTTGCAATTTAAAGTCATTATTTTCAGTCATCTAACTTACTAAAACTTACTTTTTGTTTGTCGTTATGCTTTTTGTCATTATTTGTTATATTCACAATATAACAAATAACGGCAATATTAAGACAATGCAATCAGTAAAAAGGTCCCAGGAGAGCACAGCCCCTACAAACTGACAAAACTATGCAGAGGAGTTTCCATCAAGTATGATATGAAACCATTTTGTATTTCAGTATTGCAGTCTGGCAGATGCGGCAGATTGATTTTCATTGCTTGAGAGACTGATGTTGGTAACACATAATAGGACGAATGATGGCTTTCCTTAGCTGGCCGTGGATGTCATACTCACTGCGGAATTATTAAAACACGTGATTTTAGTGAACCCAGATGAAATACAAGCCGAGTTTTTATCAGCACCAGCGCCAGAGACAATTTCTTGTGTGTAACACCATGCCACCATGGTTAATCTTCCAAACTCATTAAAAGCAACCTTCCGCATTTGCCATGTGGTCTGGTCTGATCAATGGTTATCTGACATGAATTCTGTCTATTGTGACTAGAACTAATAACTACAAAAAGCTTTGCGGTGTAGTGTAAAGTAAGATTTTTCAATAATGTAAGATTTTTCAGTAGATGACATTTCAGTTTAGATGACAGAAAAAAGTTACCTTAAATTGCAAAGAACATTCGGCTTCATACCGTAGCAAGGCAGACAAAAGGCAATTTCAGGTAAAAACTATGCACAAAAATTTAACTACAGGTATAAAGTATGCCAACATCAATTAGCACTAAAATATAATTATTAATAATTTGGCAATCAGCAATTTTAGAATGTAAAAGATTAAATAAAGATTTATTGGCATACGTTTTATATTTAAGATTATTCTTCCATTTACTGTCTTAAACTGACCTGCCCTGCCTGAAAACTGACCGAAAATCATATTCTCTAGCTTTGATAAGATCCAAAATATAGGAGAGGTAAAATAGTCGCTTTAATAAAAGTATGATACGGCCGTGCCAGTTTACTCGAGAATTGTTTGGGCACTGCTGCGACCCCAGACAGTGGTATTTAAATAGTATTTTACTGGATGGGTGATGGCAATCGCAGAAAATCACGTGTAAAGTATTTTCGCATTGTTAATTTTTGAATTGTTAAAAAACCCGAAAAAACCCTGGTACCCGGTTTTCACCAAACAAAAAACCCGAAACCCGGGTTTTGAAAATTGGGTCCGGGTTTCGATGCCCTATTCCTCATAATTTGCGGGATTAAAGTTTGGGAAAATCATACTTATAATGTACTTATATTATTAACCCAACGCAAAACGAATTTTTTAATTCAAACCAGCAGTTCCACAAATTTTTGAACTTTTAAGTTCAAAAATTTGTGGAACTGCTGGTTTGAATTAAAAAATTCGTTTTGCGTTGGGTAGTCTTATTTAAAGAGGAAGACTTGAGCTACATAACATCACGTTGCTACCAATAGGAACAAAGAAACAGAGGAAAATGTGGAAAACGGGGAAAATTATTTGAAAGAGCTTATCTCACAAACTGCTGAAGGATTTTTTATGTTATTTGGCACATATATAAAGTAGATTACGTACATACGTACATAGGCTATTTTGTTTTTCGGGAAAATGTACGGTTTCTGTGAAATACATAATTAACAGGGCGGAGCGGTACTTCTTGTACTACAGCATACGAGGGCTGTTACCAAATCTTATCTTTTCGAGTCGCGAAGAGCAACAGTCCGCTTGCAAGGCACTCAGAAGTATGTCAGACCGGGAACATGTCAAACAACCCTAGTATGTAGTACTAGACGTTAAGCGTGGCTCTGCCCGCGTTTATTATAAATTTCACGGAAACCGTACATTTTCCTCAAAAACAAAATAGCCTACGTCCCTCCACGTGGTCTATTCTACAACTGTGCCAAATCATATAAAAATTGCTTTAGCAGTTCGTGAGATAAGCCCTTTCAAATTGTTTTCTCCGTTTTTTCACATCTTCATCTATTTTTTCCCTCCTATTGTCGCAGGGTGATGCTATATTATAGCCTAAGCCCTAAAGCCTTCTTCCATATTTAAGACTATCCAACACAAAAAGAATTTTTCAATTCGAAACAGTAATTCTACAAATTCTACAGCTTTAATCTTTCAGGCCCCGCGCGAGCACCGGTGATCGCGAGAACAAAAGAATACAATGGGAATTCCTAGAACCTCCGACCGAAGGATTAATATAATATAAGTATGATTTTCCCAACTATACGCCTGCTATTTATAACGAATGGTAAGTCTTACGAAAAAACTCTAAAAATATTTTTTGTAGAGAATTCTATGATCTACACTCTTGTCCAGGTAGGACAAGAGTGTAGATCATAGAATTCTCTTTTTCATGATAAAATGTTTACGAAAAAACTCTAAAAATATTTTTTGTAGAGAATTCTATGATCTACACTCTTGTCCTACCTATTTTTATGATAAAATGTACCGTTTGAAAATAAAGAGGAAAAACCTCATTTTCTTACATTTGACCTTGAATAAAAAATTTTGCACAAGGAGGATCGCCGGTGACTTTTGAGGTTTTATTTATAATGGTGTAAGTATTTAATGTCTCAACCAATTTTCAGCTCTATGCGAATTATTCCGAGGTCAAATGTTTAATTTTCCTGGGGTATTTAAAAAAGATTTAAAATTCGAAGTATACATAATACAATATATAGACTTTTCTCCAAAAAACATAGATCATAAAGTGAATTTTTTTCAAATGTATCACGTAAAATTTAAATTGTGGAACATGCAATTTTTTACCGCAGACTTCAGTCGAAGGATATTTTAAAAGTTCAAATGCCATTTCCGAGTTTGGCGGTATTTTCCTATGTACGAAAATTTTTATTTTGTATGTTATAACTAAATACCAATTATTAGATATTAAAAACACGATTGTATTTTTTTTTTATTACGAGCAAACGGCAAACTGGTCACCTGATGGTAAGCAACTAAAAGTCGCCCATGGACACTCGCAACATCAGAAGAGCTGCAGGTGCGTTGCCGGCCTTTTAAGAGGGAATACGCTCTTTTCTTGAAGGTTTGCAGGTCGTATAGGTCCGGAAATACTGCTGGTGACAGTTCGTGCCAGAGTTTTACAGTGCGCGGCAGAAAGTTACGCGAAAAACGAACTGTGGAATACTGCCACTCATCAAGGTGATGAGGATGGTATGTTTTTCGCGTGGGACGATGGCGAAAAGTTGCAGGTGGTATAATTCCGAACAATTCCTCAGAGCACTCCCCGTGATACAACCGATAGAGGATGCAGAGTGAAGCTACATCTCGGCGTAGGGGAGCCCAGCTCAAGGCGGCCATAGGAGGCAAAGCGGCCACCCTTAATATTTCGGTTATTTATAAAGGCAGAGCAACGTTGCTGCTCTGGCGCATAGTGAACATCCCGCCCAGCCCCGCTCCATGATGCGGTAGCAGTTGGGGAAGGCGCGAGCTTGTAGCACCAAAAATATTGGAATTGCACGTATTATTAAAAAAATGCAAGGTAAATTCTTCCTGTTTTAATTATTTTCTTGTATATTTGAATGCTTCTATTTTCCCGGTTTCGTTGCTTATCTATTTAGCTTTATCTATGTTGTTTTTATTCTGGAGTATGATAAAAAATGCGAAAGAAAATTATGTTTAAAGCAGAACGGTTGCCAAAGGGCAAAGCGGACCGGGCAAAGCAGCCAATAGGCCGCTAAGCTAAATGATAGTTTTACATATATGATAATTACTTAAATCTATTTTTAGATGGTGAACAAACTATCAAAAGAAAACTATCCAGGGGTCATGGGAAGAGACTACGATGGCGCGAGCTATTAAAGATGTTCAAGAAAATCGGGGTTCAGTCAAATTAGTAGAAAACAAACATGGTTATACTTTAAGGAGACATTTAAAAACAGGAATATATCGATAAAACAAAGTTTTATTGATATATTTTGACTATTTTTATTTTAGAAGAGTTGATTATTTTTTATAAAAAAAATGTTGTGATTGTTGGAAGATCAACTCCTGTCAAGAAACCTCAGAAACCGGGCATAAGCGATATAAGTAGCAGTTTACAGAATTGTTTTTAATAAATACCTATTTTCGAACATTTTTAGCGTTTATTTTATCAAAAAATATATTTATATATTAGAAAAAAATACCATTTCGTGTGAACATTTGGGCTGGCCACGTTGCCCTTACCCCTATGGCCGCTTTTGGCGGGCCCTCGGGCAAAGCGGTTTTTTAACAAGTTGTCGTAATATGTGAATCATGAGCTAATTTTAAGATTTAGGTCAATATGAATCATACATAGCAGAAATATAATAAATGCACTATCTGGTAGCACATTTTTTATTTTTAAATATATAATATTTCGTCTTTTTTTCAAATTGAAAGTTAAGGTGGCCACTTTGAGCTGACCTCCCCTAATTCCAAGGGGTCCAAGCTGTTTGAAACACTATGGCAGTCAACAACTCGAGCGGCCCTTCGTTGGATACGATCCAGAGGGAGCAGTTGGTATTTTGGCGCCCCTGCCCAGAGATGAGAACAATATTCCATATGAGGCCGAACCTGCGCCTTGTAGAGTTGTAGGCGTTGGTCCGGACTGAAGTACTGTCTCGCTCTGTTAAGAACACCAAGCTTCTTCGAGGCTAATTTGGCCTTACCCTCTAGATGATATCGGAACTGGACTTCGCTCGATATGTTGACGCCAAGTATCTCAATGCTAGGGGAGATGGTTAAAGATGTGCCCTCGAAACGAGGATATACGACCATTGGTGACTTTTTAGTGGTGAACGCGCAGACTTGTGTCTTGGCGGGGTTGAATTGGACCAAGTTACGTCTACCCCATTCAGAGACCTTCTCCAATGAATTCTCCACCTTAGACACAAGTTCTTTTCGACTCTCAGTGACATTTTGCCGAGAAATATTGGGGGAGCCGGTATATACAGCATCACCTGTACTATCATCCGCATAACAATAAATGCCGCTGGTCTGCAACATGTCATTGATATGCAGTAAGAATAGAGTAGGCGATAGCACACAGCCCTGAGGGACACCAGCATCAACAGACTGAGTTTCCTAGCATTCGCCGTCAACTACGACCCTTATGCTTCTGTCTGCTAAGAAACCAGTGACCCACTTACATAATTTCTCGGGCAGCCCGTATGATGGAAGCTTTGATAGCAGCGCTTTATGCCAAACCCGATCAAAGGCCTTCGCAATGTCCAAACTAACAGCCAATGCCTCTCCCTTCGACTCAATTGCCTGAGCCCAACGATGAGTCAGGTACGCCAAGAGATCCGAGCCGAACCCGTATTGTTTGTCGCTTAGTAATCCCTGGCCGTCCAAGTATCGAAGAAGCTGGCTATTGATAATGGATTCCATTATCTTCGAGAAGAGAGAGGTTATAGCGATTGGTCTGTAGTTGGAAGGATTTGAGCGATCACCTTTTTTGGGGATCGGGTGCACCAAGGCTGTCTTCCAGGACGCCGGGACGATGCCAGTGGAATAGGAGAGCCGAAAAAGACGCGTCAAGACCGGAGCCAACTCTGGAGCACACTTTTTCAACACAATAGGCGGGATTCCGTCAGGCCCACTCGACTTTTGGATATCAAGGGAACGGAGGGCTTTTCGCACTGAACGCTGATGAAACCGAATATCCGACATGATGCTCGTGCATCGCGGTATGGTCGGCGGTTTCTGCCCCCCGTCATCCAGGGTCGAGTTTGACGCAAAGAGCTTGCCCAGAAGATCGGCTTTGTCTTTTGCGTCCTGGGCCAACGACCCATTTCCTACGTGTAGGGATGGTAGGGTTGGCTTGCAGAAATTTCCTTTAATAGGTTTGGCCAGAGACCAGAATGCACGGGTTCCCGAGGGGAGGCGCTCAAGTCTCTTGCCAATTCTATTGACGTGCTGTTGCTTTGCCCGAGTAATCTCTTTCTTGAGGGACCTAGAGGCAAGATTGTACTCCTTTTTATATGTGCTGGTATTTAAATCCCGAGCAGACACTGCGTTGGCCCAGGATTGGTAAGCCTCCTGCTTCCGGCGAGAAGCTTTTTTGGGGGATGAACCAAACCAG
The DNA here is from genome assembly GCA_963422495.1 of Polyommatus iphigenia. Taxonomy (NCBI): domain Eukaryota; kingdom Metazoa; phylum Arthropoda; class Insecta; order Lepidoptera; family Lycaenidae; genus Polyommatus; species Polyommatus iphigenia. Next base: position 21,506,449 of record OY730186.1, on the reverse strand, counting down.
GGACGAAATCTGCCGCCAGTTGGCACTACAGAGGACGGAATGAAAAGTTCCATCCCCTGCATCACCACATCGGCAACAGAGTTGGCAGTGTTGTCGGGAACATCCGGCGAGAAGCACACGTGCCCCCAAGGATAGGATGCAAAAAACGACCGCATCCCACCCCAGTCTGCTGACTTGTAGTGCCACACACGACGGTATTTAACAGCACGCTGTCTTAACACCGTCGTAAGTGGCACAGAACTCCTGACAAGGCAATGATCCGATGAACCAAGTGGTGCGGTTACGGATATTTGGTAGCCGTCAGGATTTGAAGTCAACAGGAGGTCCAACAAGGAAGGATTCTGACCATTCACATCTGGGATTCGCGTAGGCGTAGTGACCAGTTGTGTCAAGTCGTTCGCAAGGGCAAAGTTGCAGACAGATCTCCCCGCATGATCAGTTTTACTGGAGTTGAGCCAGTCGGCGTGGTGGGCATTAAAGTCGCCAAGTATTATGATCTCTGCGGAAGGGATCCGCTGCTGCACAAAATCTGAAGCAGCTTGCAGGTGCTCCAAGAGTCGGTCCGTCTCGGGGTCACCACTATGGGACCTATATAGGCATGCATAGACGCGAGGGTGGTCGTCGCAATCTATGCGGAGCCATAAGATTGATAGGTCCATGACCTCAAGATTGCTGAGGCGGCGAGAGCTGATATCATCTCTGATATACACACACACTCCAGCTTTGGGTAGAAAGGAGTGCTCGAGATAATACCCTGGGTGGGAAAGGTGTGATGTGTCATTCGGAGATGATATCTGCGTCTCGGTTAAAAAGAGCAAAGCCGGCTTTGCCGTCTCAAGGTGGTAATGGACGGCATTAAGGTTGGAGTGTAATCCCCTGATATTGCAAAAGTCCACGTTTAATATCGAGGGGGGTGCCTTTGTGTTTTTGCTCTTACCCCGAGCAGATTGGAGCGCAGTTTTGCCCTCCCCAGAATACGAAGGGCAGCCTGGACGTACACGTTCAGTTCCAGGGATTCCTGAGCATGGACGTCCAGAGAGGGATTCTCCAACGAAGTTGGTACCCTCCTGGGGTAACAAATTGTTTTTCAACTGCGGCATTTCTAGGGGGGTAGGAGATTGGGCCTCCGGTAAACTCACTCACTCGGCGAAACACAGCGCAAGCGCTGTTTCACGCCGGTTTTCTGTGAGGCCGTGGTATTTCTTCGGTCGAGCCGGCCCATTCGTGCCGAAGCATGGCTCTCCCACGGACAAATACCGGCGTTCAGCCACCCCTCCCGTGTCACCGTGAAAAAGCTCACGATGGCACGGGGGAGGTGCCCAGGGACACGACGTGGACGGACCGGTATCGCCCCCAGATCAGATTTTGATATGCCCAGTATCACTCACAGTAAAAACGAATCTTACGACACCTCTCAAGCTAAAATTAATTAATATTATGTATAATATTACTGTATTTATTAAGCCATTCAGACTGCAGCTTTCATAACTATATAACATACAAACTCTCGAAAAACATTACCCTCCTGGTGCAATTGGGTAAATATCTGCTCGACACTTCAATAATTATTAAACTAACCTACATATTTTTATGTAAGTTATAAGTTATAACTTAGTTCTATGATCAGTGATCACTGTAACTAGATTCTAAGAATTGTTACACTCCGAGTTCTGACATAACACAATATGGCTGATTAGTGATTAGTCATCACTTTAAACGAATATGTCGCTCACATACGTTGCTATAGCTGCATCTATGTATTATTTGGCGAGCGGCCAAGAGTATCGTTATTTATTAATTTCAGAAATATTCGCTCCAAATTGTATGACATTGGAGCATAGATAAATGACCCTTGACGACTCCACGGCGGGCTTTGGAGGCCAAAGCAATAAAACAGTTGAAGCTTGTTTTATTATTATGCAAGTAATAAAACCTTTTTTGTATAAAAGCCATCCATTGCCATGAATGACCTGGCTCAACTATACTTTAGTGATGCAATTTATGGCTTTACTGAAAATAGTGGTAAATTGGCATTATGTTAGCAATTTTGGTACCAATTGGGATTAGTTTAGGTTGTCTCTAAAGTCTAAGCAGTTTTAATACACATAGTAAATATCTATAAAGTACAAGTTTGTTAATAATTCAGAGAGAACTTAATTAAAATAGTTAAAGAGAAAATTTTAAGTGTCTGTTTTGTTGGTCTTGTGTCTAATAAGTACTTTTTACCAATTAATCCTTCGATCAGGGATTCCAAGAATTGCTATTGTATTCTATTGTTGTCGCGATCACCGGTGCTCGTACGGGGGCTTGATGGGTTAATAGTGTTTAGTGTCTAATAAAATGGAATAGTATTTGATATAATCTTTATAATAACATTGCCAGTTTAATTACTAAGTTCAATAAGGAAAATAAGTCTAGTGACGAAGCTATTATATATTTCCTATACTATTTTAAATTATATTATAATCAGTACCTACCTAGAAATAAAATAGTACAATAAATAGACTTTGGATTATATGCTTTGCATATTTACATATAATAATTTTACGTTATATGCAAAAGCATATTTTAATAACACTTTTAGGTGATAGTGCATATTTTATAAATATTTTTTAATAGTGCACATTGCAATAATTTTATGCCATTGTAACATCCAAACTAGCTATCATGATACACACCGAGGCAATGAAACACAAACTAATACATAAAATACTACATTTAAAATAAAAACTTTTGACTTCATGGAATAATGAAAATTGGTGCATTTATTAACGGCAACACCGAACAGACTCTTTATAAGGAAATCCTAAATCCCAATAATTACTTGTTTTTGTTCATATTTCGGGCATTTTCGTGCATATTTGAATGCACTTTTCGGCACAATATAATTTGCATAATATACCTAAACCGACGTTTAATACAGACTTCTAATTTTGTTTTTATTTTAACATTTTTTGAAGTGTTACTTTTAAACATACAGAAATCTTGTATCCTGTTGCCTGTTGTTTTTCCAAAACCGGAATATTGCACAAAATAAAAAAATTGCCTTTTGGTCCCACAAATTACGCAGAATAGGTTTTATCACAGCAAAATGTAAATTTTTATATTTTTACATACTTAATATCATTTTTGATGATAAATTTCAAACCGCTACATAGGATATTTTATTGATTACTTAATAAATGATATCATAATACTGAACAGTTAACTTTAAACTTGTTATTATTGTAAACAATTATTCAAAACCTGAGATTATAAGAATATTCTGTAGGTATACAGTATTGAACTCTATATTTAAGAAAAGTTATAGTTTAATAATGAATAAGAAAATAAATATTATAAAACCTACCTATTAGTACAAAGTTAATTAAAAAGTATGCCATGTCTTCTAAGTTGCAGCCTACAGTAAAAAAGAAAGTACAACTCATCTAACTGTAAAGTACTAAATAGTGTGATGATTGCATGTTGTCGTAGTGTGCCTTTTGAAATAATTTAGAAACTCACCGTGGTCGATTCTGCATGTAGTGCTGGCCGCCAAAAATGAAAGCCATGTAGATTCCGACATAGTAAAAAGCCACTGTCCAGTTTTCAGTCATCCACTTCCGATAGTCTTGGTGAATGAAGTCATTCTCGAACTCGAATATATACGAGTAATTCGGCGTGATCTCCAAGTTGTAATTCATTGAGGATTCCATATTCGATTTCTATTGTGAGTTGTGACTCAGGAACTCGAGGGAACGAAGCACACTCAAAAACTGTTCATCGAACGAATGTAACACTGATATCAAATATGCCGGTGCAGGATTAACCTAAAAACTGTTAACGTCTAACGAGATACATAAGTATTGTTATATTATCACAGATAGCTAAAATGTCAATACTCCAAATGGAACATGAAATGATCGCCCGGGCCGACCTCTTTTACGGTTGTGGTGCCGATTACAGTATCTGCAGATTTATATACACGTTATCGAGGAGTCTCGCAGGCCGAGACTGCGATAGCCACCCGCGGCAAGCGGTAAAACGAAATGATGAATGAAGCAAGCTTCTTCTTAACGTCACGTCACGCCATTCGTGTACCGATTTTTTATGTGAATTTTGACAGTTCATACTTCATCCAAGAGCTTTTTCGACACAGATAAAGTTAATAATGTTGCCTGTTTATAAATATTTACGGTAAATGGTTAAGGGGTCGGGTACCCTCGAAATTCCCATACATACGTAATTCCAAAATCATTTTCTCATACGAAAATATTTAACATGTTTGAGTTGTTTTTCAGTTTAAAATAGTAATTATCTAGGTTCCTGCACAAAAATTTACTTTAAAATATTTAAACATTAAAAAAAAATGTTTTGTTTTTAATTTTTTTTTAGTAAATTTAGTACTTAATATTTAAACACTAAAAAATAGAGTAAAACACTAAAAAAATATATCAATAAATAGTAAATTTACTACAAAATATTTAAATACAAAAAAATATTTTTTAGAGTTTAAATATTTTGTAGTAAATTAACTATTTATTTATATATTTTTTAGTGTTTTACTCTATTTTTTTTATGTTTAAATATTTAGTAGTAAATTTACTAAAAAAATTTTAAAGCAAAAAAAAAATAATTTGTGTTTAAATATTTTGAAGTAAATTTTTGTGCAGGAACCTAGGTAATTACTATTTTAAACTGAAAAACAACTCAAACATGTTAAATATTTTCGTATGAGAAAATGATTTTGGAATTACGTATGTATGAGAAATTCCAAGTGTACCCGGCCTCTTAACGGCTAACGGCCGTTCCCAATATTTGTTTTATCGACTATCTCTGGTTTTGCCCTACTAGAGATAGGAATAGCTCTCATTAGACATTAGAGACTTAAATTTTATGTCAATTCAATGTTAGCTGCGATAGGTCGTATGTCAACCAAGAGATAGATTGAATATTGGGAACGGCCATAAATGTTAGCCGAGGTAGCCGAGTGTAGAGTGTGTAGTATTTTAATATTTACAGTCTGTCAAAAAAGAGTAGAGTGCGCGCACGATAACTTTGCGCGCGGCTGAAATCGGAACTAATTATCGGGCCGCCATGTACTTACATGATAATCGATAGGTACATAATTTAAATAAGTACCTACAAATAATGTAAAACTATAATACCAATGCAATGTTATTTAAAAAAATATCATTGGGAATTACCCATTTTTTAATGAATCATTATCTAATATCACTAATGCCCTTAATGCATGCTTGATGCCTAACCCATAAAGTTAATATACCTATCGGAATAGAGAAACAAAGGCCTGAGTAAGCGAGATGTCACTATCAGTAACACTGCGTGGTAGAAAGAGAAGAGTGATTTGAGGTTGCATAGCTTTTTTTTCATCTGTTTGACAGTCTGTCTGCCCCTGAGCCGATCGTTGTCAATTTGGGCTCTCACAAAAATTGTGATTTTAAGTTAAATAATGAATAATTTTTAGAAGTACTGCTCTAGAAACATGGTTAAATGTTTGTGGAATGATTGTGGATCCACACATCGAAAAAACCCGGACAAATATTCATTTCACAGGTGAATTATTCTACATCGACAGGACCTAGTTTTAAGTTTATTTTTGCCAATTGCCTACGAGTTATTGGTATTGATTTTCATAATTCACTTCTTTAAATATTTATTTATATGGAAAACATAACTTGACTAGCCATGGTGCACAATTTAAGGATATTTTGTGTAAACAATTTTCATATATTTTACACTAGGGCTGCATCAAGTTATCGATAAGTAGTATCGATATGAAAATATTTTTTAGTTAAGTATACTAATTATCTACGAATGTTGAAATGATAACATACTCATCCGTAGTTTATAATTAGTTTAAGTATATTAATATACTGTCATACATAATTTATCGTTTTTAAGGGTCCGCACCCAAAGGGTAAAACGTCCTAGTAGTCGGGTCCCGCTCTACTACTAAGACTTCGTTGCCTGTCCGTCTGTCCATCCGTCCGTCCGTCTGTCTGTCTCCAGGCTGTATAACAAGAACCACTATAGTAATAGACTTCTGAAATTTCCACAGATGTTATGTTATTCTACATCCAATATGGCTGCTCATCCAAGATAGGGGAATAGTTTTAAAAAACACTTCTGCAAGATGGGCATCAAATAAAAGGGCTCATTGAGAGTGAATTGAAAATTTATAGGGTCTAGTGAAGTCGTGTCGTGTCGTGTACTGATGTGACGTGACGTGACGTAACCTGTCGTGTCGAATCGTGTCATGACATGTCGTGTCGTATCGTGCCGGGTTTTAGAAAATGCCCGGTTGAAACCGGTCACCCTTCATGCGGGAGTCCGACTCACACTTGGCCAATTTTTCAGATTTCCTGCTGACCTGGATACCAGAAATTCATGGCTTAAAATAATTAACCGGCCAAACTGGACTGCGAAGAAAAATTCATGCATACTTAATTATGCAGCAAGCATTTTGAAGAAAAGTCATATTTTACTTCAAAATTGCAATTTTTATTATACCTATCTATGCAGTTTTATTTTATCCCATTCTGTTTTTACAATCTTACAATTATTATTCCATGATCGATATTTTGTCGAATTACAAGATGTTTGTACATCACTGACACGCACACGTAAACATAATTGTATACACAGATGTAAATCAAATTTTGGTTAAGCTTGACAGCTCGGGATTGTTTCTCTATTCCGATAGGTATATTACCTTTATGGCCTAACCTAAAAATTATGAAAATGTCAGTCGTTGTCATTTTGGCTGTCAAGTGTCAATTGTCATTTGTCATAGAAAGTAGTCGTGTTCGTTTGCTTTTTCAACTGCGCATGCGCGGCTTTTTTGTGTGTCTTTCTTTCTTTTTCTTCTTTTTTGGCAACTTGACACAAAGGATGTGTATGTTGTGCCACAGACAAGGTAAAAAGGTAAGGAATATGGCGGGAAAACCATATTCCTCCTATTATAATTTTCATCATCGTTTTCATGTATCGTCAGGTCTAAAGTCTAGTCAAAGTCTAAGTAAAAGTCAATACAGTCACAGGAGTCAAGTCGGTCGATTCAGTAAAGTGGTAGACGCTTTACTGAAACTTTCGATGGAGTTTTGGAGGGAACACAAAATAGCACGTTTCTGGATATTACATCACTTTCCTACACTTGTGCATGAACACGAATATCTAATGGTTAATATTCTACCAATATTACACATTAAAAACCCAGCTAACACAATTTTAGGAAAATAATACAAAAACACAATAGCACTCTTTCACATGCCCGCCAAAACTCTTTTTTGTGTGTCAGTGTTAGTGTCATATTCTAAAATACGTTCTTCTTCTTCTTTTGGCGTAAGCCTCCCCATTTAGGAGTTGCCAGCGTCAGAGTTGAGGCGAAAAATATGTATAAATATGTACAGTTATAACGCAAACTGATTGCCATGCACCGGGCACGGATGAGTGATGACTTCATGCGACCATGCAAATACAAGATATAATAATAAACCAGAAAAAAACCAGACCAAACAAACATAAAGCAAAATATATTTCTTAGCCTTTAAATATAAACGTAATACATAAACATATATACAATAAATAATTTAATAAATAAAAGGAAGAGAATTCTAATTACAACTAGAGTCTAATGTGATTATGAGCAATGAACGAGCTTAAGGTGTCTATAAGTGGAGAATATACTAACGATAAAATAGATTTAAGATTAGTGGGACGAGGAATATTAGGAGGAAGGTAATCGTACAACGAAAGGTTGTTTTCGCAAGCAAAAAATTTCTGGTCTGGAGAGCCTTCATCCAAGCCACATTCACACAATGAGCTATCCCTCACCCTTATTTTAGCTAGAAATACCGGATTACATGAGTGACCCAGACGTAGCCGACAGATAGTAGAGCAAACAGGTTTATTAGCTTTCAGTGGCGAAGCCTCCATAGAACACGATTCCTACCGGCTTACCTTGGCCAATTTTAATATATACATTTTTTATTATTAATAATTATAGCTTACCCCGCTTCCTACAATTTCATAAAAATAATTCGCCATGTATTTAAAATCACGCAAACGCACACATACCCGTTTTTACGATCGCACTCAGAACGCGTACGTACTGCTCCATAGTGTGCGGCGGCCGCGCGGTGGCCGGGGAACTCGCTCAAAACATCGGGAATCCAAACATTTGAAATGTATGAAATTCACGCACACATACACATTACTACAACATGCAAACGACTCGTCGATATTGTCGAACAACAAGCCGATCCCACATAGCCTACCTAGTCTTTATTTGTCATGTGTTAAGGTTTAGTTTCGCATGTTTCGCTTTAAAAGATTTCGTCCAATCACAACAGAGCTAATTGCAGCGGCCGACCGGCGCGTGCTGTCATTTCAATTCACTTAAACAATTATATTACGCGCTCATTTGCAGTCATTTTGTACTGTTATTATTGTAATATGCAAAATTTTGTTTATTAAGTTAGTGGGCTAGCTTGATTGTAATATTATATAGTTTAAAAGAATCGAAAGTAGTGAAATTTTACTTGCCAAGTGTTGTGTTGTGTTTTTGTTTGTTACATCGTAAAGGTTGGTTTGTTTTACTTACTTTGTAATTTGTCGTGACACGGTTAGGTGAGAAATGGCAGCATTAGTACAAATTGACTGTTGTCTTACGGATTACCTATTAAATGACTTAAATTCGTTCTCAAAACAATCGTTCGAAAATAAAAAAACATATCATTAAACAAGGACGGGCGCGTCCCGATATGAAAATTGATTATAGGCGTAAGGATGGGTTTTTCAAACATTTTCACAGTTCAGTGTATGATAAATATAATTGGATAGCGGGCAGTTGCAAATTAAATAAGTTATTTTGTTTTCCATGTTTGCTGTTTTCCGATACAAATAGTGCTTGGAATAAAACGGGTTTCTCAGACATCAATAATTTGACCAATTCGGCTAGGAAACATACTCAAACCGAAAAACATTTACGCAGTTGTATATTATTACACAATTTTGGAAATAGTAGAATAAAAACATTTCTCGGAAATAATTATGAATCCCATAATCGAAAAGTGGAACGTAATCGAAACTTAATGAAACGTTTAATAGACACTGTTCTTCTTGGAAAACAGGAGTTATCTTTCCGCGGGCATAGTGAAAACGTTAATTCAGACAATCGTGGCAATTATATAGAAACATTATTTTATTTAAGTAAGTACGATAGCGTTATAGACTCCCATCTTGAACAATGCTCATCTACTTCACACTCCGTGTTTACCGGTCTATCGGGAGACATTCAAAATGATCTTATACAATGCACCGCGGCGGTAATTTTAGACGAGATTAGACGTGAGATTAGCCATGCCAAATTCGTTTCAGTTATGATTGACGAAACCCCAGATGTCAGTCATAGAGAACAGTTGTCTGTTATATTTCGTTATTTGTCCGAAAATGGTCTGGAAGAAAGATTTGTAGGTTTTTACGACGTTAGCGAAAGCCGGACTGCGACTGTATTAGCGACTCAGTTGCTCGATATTCTTGAACAATATCGATGCAAAGACAAACTGATCGGTCAGACATATGACGGTGCCGCCGTTATGTCACGTGAACGTGGAGGCGTTCAAGCACTAGTACGGGGTCAATGCCTCTCGCGCGTTTCGTACCGTGTTATGCTCATATTCTTAATTTGGTTTTAAGTAAATCTTTAGAAAATATTTCAGAATTAAAATCATTTTTCGGCCATATCAATGGAATTGTCAGGTTTTTCAACAAATCGTCGAAACGGTCAAATCTTTTAAAACAGTTTTCCGATCGTCGTATGCCTGGAGTAGCCGAAACACGGTGGCATTATCATTCGCGCATTATTAATGTTATATTTAATTGCAGGTTAGATATGATTGAAACCTTTAATCATATAGTAGATAATCCCCAATCGTGGGATGTTGATTCTATATCCATGTCGGAGTCGTTTGTAACTAAATTAGAAGATATGCAGTTTTGTTTCCTTTTGCATATTTTTTCAGAGATTTTTGCCAGAACTGACATTTTGTTTGCTTTGCTTCAAAGCAAACAAGTCGACATCGAAATCTCAATCAGAGAAATTGGTGCATTTCAATCTTGGTTATCAGAAGAGTTTTTAAAACAATTTGATTTTATTTTCAATAGTATTCAGGAATATTGTGAACCACCACGACGGCGCCGGCGGATGGATACAGAAATTGACTTGAAAACACAATACAAGCGTTTATTCGTTGAAATAATAGATAACATCAAAAGCCAAATAAACTCCCGTTATTCATCGTTTCAAAACTTAACTTTTCTTGATTTAGTCAATAAGTCTAAATACGCGAGTTACCGTAGTAGTTTTCCCGAGGAAAGTGTGTCTGCATTAATATCCGAATTCCCGAATATATTTGATTTTCACGCATTAAAAAACGAATTAAAAGTTTTATACAGTACTTCAACATTTAATAATTTAGATATCTATGAACTTTATTTACATCTTTTTAAATCCGCGTTGAGTGAAGCTTTTCCTCAGCTTTTAATGTTATCTCAAATTGTTTTGACTCTTCCTGTATCGGTGGCTTCCGCTGAAAGGTCGTTTTCGGCATTGAAGCGAATTCATACCTATACACGAAACAGCCAAAGTGAGGCTAGATTGTCAAATCTCGGTGTAATTTTAATTGAAAAACATGTATTATTAAAATTGCATCAAAAAAGCGACTTTTATGATAATGTTTTGGCACATTTCGTAAAGAAAAACCGTAGAATTATGTTAGAATATAAATAATAATTCTTAGGTAATTTTTCAGGTTGTAGAATAGGAATATTCGACGACGACAAATAACAAAATTAAACATTTAGGTACGTATTTCTGCTGATATTTCTTTGCTACTAGCTTTTGCCCGCGATTTCGTCTGCGTGGACTTCAGACAGGTAGCCTATGTTCCTTTCCATGTTTGACATGGGATGCATGCAAAATTTCATCAGAATCCAGTTTTTGCATGATTGAGTAACAAACATCTACACTGGCAAGTCAGGATTCACTTATTTTTGGTGTGTGAGTGTGAGTGACGTGTGCTTAAAACGGCTTTTTTTAAAGCCACTTTTATCATACTCGACATGCACTGTTCATATAATACCAGTGATGTCATGTATGGTGAAGGTGGTGAATACTAACGACACTAACACTTCATGCAACGCACACAATGCAAGCAAAGTACCCTAGTAGTTATGGAAAAGGTAAACTAACACACTTAATACAGGTATGTAATTTATTGCACGTTTTTTTTACAAGAATTGAAATTTTGCTTATTCACGAGTTAGCCGTTTTTTGGTCCGGCTTTACCTTTTTTTTCTTTCACCCCACGCCACTGTTAGCTTTCAAATATTTATAAAACCACGGCCGACTAGGTACTGAATCTTGAATTTCAGGGTAAAAACGTCCTTTATTTCTACTCGACTCAGTCCAAATAGTATTCCACTCCAAAGTCAAATGCGACTGAAATGTCAAAAAAATGCAAAAGATCCTGACAAAAAATTTTGAAATTGCTTAAACCACCAGACTTTGCAGCTTCTTTGGCATATATATCCACACATTCATTTCCTATAATCCCGCTATGACCAGGGATCCAAGCAAGTACAACCTGAATGTTGCTACAATAGCATTTAAATAGTAGCTCCCTAATTTTAAAAATTAAAGGAAACTTAAATTTACTTCTAAAGGGGTTTGACAAAATTGCTCCCAGGGAACTTTTACAATAGGACATAATAATTGCCTTATTAAGTTTGTGCGATTCTACAAATGAGACCGCATCAAAAATCGCTAGAGATTCTGCATTAAAAACCGAGGAAAGCGAAGGCAGTTTATTATTAAGGATGACATTAAATTTTGGAATCCACACGGCACCACCAACACAAGAAGTATCTGATAGTTTTGAAGCGTCCGTGTAAATCAAAGTCCAATCCTTAAATTTATCACTTATTATGGCATTAAATTGGTTGTTAGCAACGGGGGAACCCTTCACTATGGGTAAATTTAAAATAACATCTGGAGAAAATACAAGGGAGGAAAATGAAGCTTCAAACAGCGGATTAACTGAAAATTGGGCCACAGGACATGAAAGAGATACTAGCTTTTGATAACTTTTCATAACACAGGGTAAACTTTTATGCGTCCAATAACTACTAGTTGAAAGATGTGAGAGAGAAGACAGCTTATTAATAAGAGGGTGGCAAGACCACTGGTAGACCTTAAATATGAACCTGTCAGACAAATACTGTCGGCGTAGAGATAAAGGAGGTTCCACACACTCCACTTGGAGCGCATTAATGGGGGATGACTTCATTGCACCTATGACTACCCGTAAACATTTTGCCTGCAGCTTATCATACATTTTTAAAGCAAATTTGCTACAAGGCTCCAATAAAAAGGACGCATAATCCAAATGGCTACGAATTAAAGCATTGTACATTAACCTTTGGACGTATGGGACGTATATGGTAACCCCACCAAACTCCTGATAAGGATCGAAGGATATTTAAATTTCTTTCCGGCTTTTTTAAACAATTATTAATGTGGCTTGTACCAGACAATTTCGAATCTAAATGAAGGCCTAAATATTTAACAGAATCCCTAACTGGAAAAACTTGGTTGCTGTAAACTAAAGAAATATCCGGGATATACTTAGCTCTTGAGAAAACAACTACAGAGCTTTTTTCTATGGATATTGAGAGACCATGATTCTCCAGCCAGTCGCTTAAGTAGGACACTGCAGAATTTAGTCGATCACAACCTTGAATAATATCCTTACAGATAATATACAGAGCCAAATCATCAGCATACTGGAGTATATTACAGAAGCAGCTTACAGAGCTTTCAAGGTCACTGGTATAAATATTGTATAGAAGTGGGCTAAGGACAGAACCTTGAGGGAGACCTTTCCAAACATACCTCGGAGAGACGGATATATTCTTATATTGTACATTAACAATCCTAGACGATAGATAATTACAAATATAATTAACAATTCTTTTTGATACACCTAATCTGAGTAATTTATGTCTAAGAACGGGGAGGAGAACATTATCATAAGCTGACTGTATGTCTAGGAAAACACCCACCACTGACTCATTTTTAGAAAATGCCAAACGAACATCGGTCACAAAAGTTGCCAGACAGTCTGCAGTACTTAAGTTTTTCCGAAAGCCAAACTGATTATATGGAAGAATATTTTTACCCTCCACAAACCATTCTAATCTATTTTTAATGAGATGCTCCAAAATTTTCGAAAGGGTGCAAGACAAGGCAATGGGACGGTATGACGATGGGATACCGTCAGGTTTACCGGGTTTCAGAATTGGGATAATAACTTGAGTCTTCCACTCTTGTGGAGGAAGACCTGTCTGAAATATTACATTGAGAGCCTCTAGAAGAATTTTTTGCGTTGAAGTTCCGCTTTTAACAATAAATGAGTACGGTATCCCATCAACACCGGGGGCAGAGTCCCTCAAGGCTTCCAAAACCAACTGAAATTCCTCCCATGAAAATAGAGCATCTAGGTCACTATTCACAGTATCAGAATTTTCATATACCATTAATTCCTCCTGTAGAGGGGCTGAAGGAGGAGCCAACCTTTCTGCAAAGGAATCAATCCAACACGAAGGATCACTATTAGAATCCCGGATCTCACAAGAAAATGACCCACGATATCTTTTTATTTTTTGCCATACCAGGGAAGGATGAGATTGGGGGGATAAACTTTCACAAAAAAGTTGCCACCCAAGTCTTTTTTTCTTAGAGAAAAGCCTCTTAGCCTGAGCAGCAATTCTTTTATACGTAAGGAAGTTTGACAAAGTCATTGATAATGAGTAGGCTCGTTCTGCCTCCTTTCTATTTTTACAGATCTCTGTACACTCCGCATCCCACCAAGGTGGAGACGGCATTCTAAATGGACCATGCTTTTTGACGGGGAAAGATTTTTCAGCGCTTCGTTATAAAGCCAACTTAATGGACGGATAAATATCATAGATGTTATCCGTTGTAACCTGAGGAATAGATTGAAACTCCTCATCCGTTGTAATAGAATACAGATCCCAATCAGCATTTGCCAGGTTAAATTTCTGCCTCGGGGGGATGTCAACGGAACAATGTCTACTGGAATTTTGAAAATATATAACAATTGGAAAATGATCACTTCCATACGAATTAGGAAGAATAGACCAAGAAAGAAAGAGCAGAAGAACCAAATGACAAATCGACAGCGCTATTAGGATTCTGTGATGGTGCAATCCTTCGAGTTGGGGAGCCGTCATTAAGAATGACATAATTACCTAAAATACTTTGTCATGTTCTAAAATACCCGTCAAATTTTCTAAAATCTGACAGAAATTGATCGGTATTTTAGAATATGACACTCTCTTGACACACAAAAAAGCCGCGCATGCGCAGTTGAAAAAGCAAACGAACACGACAGTAGAAAACTAGAAACCAGTGTTGCCAACTATGGGGATTTCCCACTAAATTTAGTGGGAAAAAATAAATTTACTGGGTTTTTTAGGGGGTAAAATATTTTGGGGATATTTTTGGGTACAAAATTTTTGAAGAATGGATTTTTTTTAATAACAACCTTAGAGTTTGGTACTGATTTAAATAAATTGTATAAAGAAAATTACTGCAACAGCTACTAGATGGAACTGCCGCACAAAGGACCTCTATAGTCTATACCCGCTATCCCAAACCCGCAGCCCGCGGGCCGCATGCAGCCCGCCGGGACATTATTTGTGGCCCGCGTGATGTTAAAAATTTTTGAAATTCACACCCACCAGCAAAATAACGTGGTCTACGTGATAGTCGTTAAATTTTTTTCACTTTAAAATCGTTAATTTTGAAGAATGTTATTTTTTAACCCTAAAAAATTTTTGTTGCGGCCCGCGACACCAAGACCAAAACATGTTTGTGGCCCGCATGAAAAAAAGGTTGTGGACCACTGGTCTATACTCTACATATAGAGTATATATATAGGTCATCCTATAGTCTGAGTCGTTTTTATTCATGTTGAGGTTCAGCTTGCACCAAAAATACTTTCAAAAATATTAAGGTTCATGCGTAAATTTTAATCCATCTCGAGGACAAACTTACCTTACGTGAAGTTCAATCAAAATTATACGAGGGGTTTGTCCGAAGATATTAGTAGGAACCCACCCTGGTTCTCAGTAGATAACACCCAAGTAACTAGAGCTATGTCATTTTATTTTTTGGCTCTGAACTAAATGAAGGTTCTAGAGAGTTGCAGGTAACAGGAGAAGAGGAAAATCAGAGACAAGAGGCGGGAAAATATGGAGGAAAGTGCAATCCAGAGACAACTTGTTATTTTTTTTCTTGGCTCTAAAATTGTGCTATGTGGTAACTAATAGAGGTGAAACTACTTAAGTGTAAAAAGGAATACTAATATCTTCGGACAAACCCCTCGTATAGTTTTGATTGAACTTCACATAAAATAAGTTCGTTTAATCAATAATAATTTGTAACTTTTGTTGGTGAAATTTTAAATAAATAATTGACTGCCTTCTAAGCTAAAAAAAGTAAAAACTTTTCGTTTTTACCGTTTAAACCGGTTGAAAATGTATTTCAGTGTTTTGAGCGCTTAGTAGAACACACCCCAAGTAATTTTAAATATTTAGAATTTTTGGGGAGTTTTGGTTGAAATTTAGTGGGTTTTGAAGTTGGTTTAGGGGGAAAATGTTTTGAAGAGTTGGTAACACTGCTAGAAACGTCAAAAGGCGAGTAAAGTGTAAACTCAAGAAAAAGATTCATAAGACGTGTAGAGATCAACTACGATAACATGGCGCGCCCCTCCAAAATTCATAACGTTTGAAGTGCGTTGTCAAAACGTTTGAAGTGCGTTGTCTTGCGCGGTCGGCTAGTTATGATTAGTTGACCGACAAATCTTGGTAATAAGTGACATTAAATGAAATATTACGTGTACTATGATTGGTTTAATACTTACTACATACAAACTCTTTCATAAGGATGTGACTACACACATTGAAACAGTCATTTAGAGGGGCGCGCCATGTTATCGTAGTTGATCTCTAAACTGTAAACAACTCATATTAATTGATCGGTCTGTGTTTACTTCTTTCATGACTTTAATACTCTTTTACCATCTTTTACTCAGAATTTTAGTCTACAATAATTTATAGTACTTGTTAACGATGCAACTCTGAAGTCTGAACATTCTTGAATCTGATCATGATCGTGATCTGATATTGGTTTTTGTAGACTTATTTTATACAGTTTCATCAATGGCAAATAAACTTCTGATCGGAATACTTTGTGTCCTACAAGGTATGAAAGAATTTTCTTGTTACTTTTGAGTAATTTAAGATTTAAAGGCACCTCGCCTAGGGTTACCATCTGACCGGATAAAGCCGGTCTAGACCGGATTTTTAGGTGTTAGTCCGGACTCCGCCCGGATTTTAAGTCCGACCGGATTTTTGTCATACTTGCATGTCCTCCCGCCCACTCAAGCGATGAGTGCCGCACGCACTGAGCCCGGAAGTCCCGGAACGCAAGCACTTCTCAGTGGATCAAAGAGAGTAACAGACTTTCAGTGGAGTCAGGCCATATTGCTTACGCAATATTATAACAAGTAACAGCTAATCTGAATAAATGTCTAATAAACACTTTGCATGCGGCTGTTAGCAACCAACAGTATGTCTGTCTGTCTGTCTTATCTGTCAGCCTGTTGCCTCTTCACGCCCGAACCGCTGAACCGATTTTGCTGAAATTTAGTATGGAAATACCTTAAGTCCCGGGAAAGGTAATTCGATACTTTTTATCCCGGAAAAATGTACGGTTCCCGTGTGATAAACGAATTTTAGCGCAATGGAGTTGCGGGCATCATCCAGTACTATGATTTTTATACATATAATACAGGTGCGTGACCGGACTTTTTTTCTAAATCAGGATTTTTAGACATGTCAGACAGGATTTTGCATTTTGAGGCCTGGTAACCCTAACCTCGCCTACTAGAACTACTATGGCGATGTGGTAGACTACACAGTACCTACATCTTCAACATCAGGTTCTGATCATGTTGTATGCTACGATTTCATTATATTAAATTTATATGAATGTTCTTTTACGTCCGTGTGTAGACCGTAAATATAATCTCGTTAGAGTTTAACAACCAACTACCTAAGTCTTTATTATTTAAAAAAAATGGGTAAAATTAAATAAAATTAAACATCTATTAATTTATGTGTGTTAATCATTATTTTACACAAACAGTCAATACTCGTAATGTACATATAAAACTAAATCAATTCATCAATCAGGTCAATGTATAATCTTAGAATACAGTTAAATAAAATAGAAAGTACTTATATGTAATGATTAAAATATCTTTATACATATAATAATACTTAAAATTTAATATTGTCATAACAAACTAAGATATTTTTTAATGAGCTTAATAGTTGCAACACAAATCAATATTCGGCACTTTTATAAAAATTCCTGTATACTAAACTGTAAGGCGTAAGCCTCAAAACTTTACTCATAACATATTGGGGAGCCAAATACAATATGAAAGATACTTGTTGCTACAATTCTTCCAAATACAAACATGTCTTTAAATCTTCTGTACAATTCATTGTGAATCGGTAATTTTGGCTTAGTTGAGTTATTTTTTGGTGTGTTAATCTCAGTTAGGTTTTTAAATGTGTACATGTAAAATGCAGTTTCATTACCAATGTTAAGTACTTTATGAAATGTACCGGGCACTATTTTTATTTCGTCTCCAACTGTGTGTACGTAGGACTGCCTTTGAGAAATTTCAGATTCCTCCAGCTCGTAGGCTATGAGACCACTCATGACCGTCAGCGTAACATTATCTAAGTCGAAGGGAATGTACTTTTCTTGTTCGTATCCTGAAAATGAAAAGTACATCATTAGTGAATAATTTATTTGTCAGGTATATAGATAAGTATATAAACTACGCAGAACATAAATTACTTTGATTAGACTTTTATGTAGTTTTAAAACAGACATTTACAAAATTGCGTGTTTATTACCAATAAAAATTCCTTTATCGCTAGTTTCTTTAATTAATTAGCTACAATTAGTAAAAAAAAAAACACTCAGCAAAGTTACTCCCAATCGGTACCTGGAAAGTCTGCTATAAAGATGACATGTGTTGCATTGTCATACGCTTGTATCTCCTCCCTTAGTGTTTTTAGGGTTTCCCTCCAATGTAACCCTTCATCTATCAACGGCATCAAAAACGTTATAGGTTGAAACGGGGACCAAGCTACTTTTAGCAGATCCACATTAGGATTAAACATGCGTTGCGTGAAGCGGCCATTCATGGAGCACCAGACATCGATATAAATCGATATATTCATTGGTTCAAAGTATCGATTTTCCAAAGCCCCTTCAGAGTTGTCAATCGATGTTTTTAACTTGTCTCTCACGCAAGCTGCGTATTGCAAAACCATGTCGCCATGCCTAGTCCAGCGATCGTTAGGGGTGTACGCGTAAGGATCGATAAACAGCTCCTCTTGGCTCTCGTTATCGATTATTTTGACCACTACAGAATCGATATTCCACGTCTGTACCATCATGTCCCAGGAGTAGCCATAAAGTCCGTTAGTCCAGTTGTTGTAACCCTAAAATAAATAATCAAGAACACAAATTGCATAGGTACATAATGTATTCGATTATTTTCCTAATGTAATTTTCCCCGACAGTGATTACGTTGACGTAAATTGGCTAGCATTCGGAAAATTACAGTTGCTTAAAACGTTTGATTGCTTGAGTTTCAGAGTCCGTGCAGATTTATTTTATCAGCAAGTTCATATGAGTCTGATTCTTATATCGTGGGTGGGGCTAAAGGCTAGGTTATATAACTCTCGAAAAGTCCTCAAACTACAGTTTGTTAGTTGATTGAGATACCTTAAAAGCTTCTTAAAAGTTAACAATAGATTGATACGTCGTAACCAGTAGGTAAGAAAGAAAAGTGTAATCTCGTGCTTACCTTTGTTATAAAATGTGAAAACGGCAAGAAGGCTTGTATAAATACGTATAAACCTATCAGACATACTACCAGTTTTCTTGAATAAGCATAATTTACTAATGTAACTTTGTTTGTCCGGTTCCCATTTAAACTCTCGTTTTTAGGTACACCGTCTTGTTTTGGCTCTTCATAATTATTTTCTGCGTTATTCTTGGTCGAGTGATCTGATTTCGTTTTGAGAGCTTCGTTTATTTTATCTGAATCATCAACAGGTTCATATTCTTGTTCTGATGATTTAGAATCATCGTATATTAATTTTGTTGGCTCAACATCTTCGTTTACTATTCGACAGATTATTCTCGGGACGTGTTTGTTGGTCTGTAAAGTTATAATATCCCTTATCTTGTTGTTCAGAGTTATCGGCCAATCGAACGGACAAAAAAGCGGCATAGTAGCTAGACACACCCACGGGAACATACCTAGAAGGAAAAAGTTTTAGTAAGCGACAAATTAGCAATATAAGTCTTTGTACGAAGTACGAAATTCTAGTTTCTACATAAGTACTCGTTTAACCCCGCAAAAATCACGTTCATAAAAGGATCATATTGTTTCATAAAAGGATCTTAACCCTCCGTGTACTAGGTGACTAATCTCACCATGCTGTACTAGGTGGGGTGTGACATACCCCAACAATAAAAGGCAGTTAAATCCGAAAAATTGTTCCTAGTGATTGTAAATTAATAAGAAATATATATAAATATCTAATAATGAATTGGTTTAGGTAAAATAAATTCAATTTTACATAGTAAAATACATTTTATAAGCAAAAGTACAAAAACTTGACTTTTTCTTCAAATTATACACTATGAATTAATCTTTTCTTGAGTACAAAAATCAAATGGCAACTATTACATTGAATTTCTTCTCAACTTCTAAGACTATACTTTATCTAGGCTTAACCTATTTATAATATCAATTTAAAATAAACAGTATGAAATAGATCTTGGGCACATAAGTTTCCGTTATATTGACAGTTATTTAGACACAAAAATTAGTATGTAAAATACATAATATGGACATATTATATTTTATGCAAATGTGTCCAGTATTCCTATATATTAGTATAGGCCATATCCGGTATCACTGATTTGATTTTCATTACTTAAATTCTTGTTCGGAATAATTCATTAGCTCAGTGTCACAATCATCATCTTCTTCAGTCAGTGCTCGTAAATTATTAATTTTTTCGATAACCGAGACATTTTTAGCAAAACTTATACCAGAAAATAATATTTCATCAAGTTAATCACCAAATTAAACATATAAATAAATAAAAATAAAAGAAGTTACACTTTCCTTTTTAGCTACGTGCTGTACTAGGTGGGGTATGTGATACCCAGACGCACTTTAAGCACATATAACAGAATTGGTGATAGACATAGGACTGAATATTTGGTAGGAATTAAAGCAGCAACTTCTTATTTGCAGCTATTGAGGAAACCAACTCGCATACTTTTCTCGTTTAAAAATGCTATCAATTTTTTTAGCGCTGGGGTATGTCATACGTCACCTCGTACACGGAGGGTTAATGTAACAACACCTACAGAGATTTGCTTTATGACTGAAATAACTTAATAATAGCTCCCACACCGGTTTCGGTGAAGGTGGTCGGTTTCACTGAAACCAGGCCAGCTACGCAGGAGTAACTTTATAGTGCCCAAGTGTGTGCGCAGTACACAAGAGCACTCTCTATTCCTTTACTATCATAACCCAGTGGGACGGCAGACCGACACGACCGGAGAGAGATCAGGCGCAGGACCGACTTTTTACATGCCCATCCGACGCATGCGTATAAGATGATCCATGGATCATCTTATATTTTGTCAGACAATCAGGTGATCAGCCTGCATTGTCCTAACCAAACTTGGAAATAACATGATTCCAACGCGGGAATCGAACCCACGACCTCCGAGTCAAGAGCCGCGCTCTATACCACTAGACCACGGAGGCGTTTTGACCGCTAGATAATAGATTAAAAACACAAGTGGGCGGACTGCGGAGTCATCCAACCCCGCAAATATCACGTTTATAAAAGGATCTTAATTCATATTGTTTCATAAAAGGATGTAACAACACCTACACTCTACAGAGATTTGCTTTGTGACTGAAATAACTACCTAGCCTTTGTAAATAATAACAACTTACCAATAGTGAACAGTCTGCTGTTCATCAAATGGAACAACGCGCAGAAGACCATGGCTACGGGACGGCTTCTGCCCCACATCATCCAAAAAGCCACAGTCAGGTCAAACACGAATATGAACCAGTGGACGATGAGATAGTCCGTCTGGTCAACTGTCAGGAATAGCCTGAAATGACAAAGATATGGATTCCCAATTCCACGTAAATATAGAACTTTTCGTCACTTAGAAAAATCTCATGTGGTAGATACCTACAGGGACCAGAAAGTGGGACTAAATAATAAATATCGTACATAAAAAATAATTTGTACTCGTTGATATATTTTCATATTTTTGTGGATGGCGATAGGCGATAGATAGCACTTTAGATTTTTTTAAATGAGCACGACGACGTCCAATTTGACGGCCATAATCGTGTTATTTACGGCTTGATAAATTTCAGTGAGACAACGCAAACCATCAGTTATCATCATCATCAGTCATATATATATATATATATATATATATATATATATATATATATATATATATATATATATATATATATATATATATATATATATATATATATATATATATATATTCTCGTGTCACAATGTTAGTCTGCGAATTCCTCCGAAACGGCTTTACTGATTTTTACCAAATTTTATACATATTCATATTCAGTAGGTCTGAGAATCGGCTACTGGGTACTTTATATATTGATAAGTGCATTAATTGTTGAATAAATAATAGTAAATTATTACAACCTGAGACTGACGGCGACCATTGTTTGTGCGACGAGATAGCGATCGACGTTGACATGGCAACATACTTATTTAGTCACTTCAATAAAATAATATGGGCGAAATGCTTTATATTATGGCAAAGCAACGTTTGCCGGGACAGCTAGTATAATATATTCTAGTCGACGCAGCACTCTACCTTTCGAACTTAGGTTCTCTCCACGACGTTACACTATTCATTATTTCTTAGTTGCACGAGCATTACAATATACATTTAACATTTACCTGAAAGGGCTAAAAACCCAGTGCTCACTGAGCTTCTGCACAGAGTACCCTGTCAGCCACTCCGCTGTGCCCTTCTTCAGCCCTGCCATGAAGTACAGGATGAAGAACTGATACTTCAGGACGAAGTAGTTCCAGTATGGAACTGTCCTCTTCAGCTTAGAAGGATCCAAGTATACATCTAGGGACCTAAGAATAATTATTGAAGTGGTAGTTAAGTTATTAAGATCAGATCAGAATTCAGATCAGTAGATATACGTATCTAAATTCTAATACGTATGAATACGTCATAAGTAAACAATAGTCAAAATTATAAAAACTATGAACTGTAAAGTTTAAAGTCAAGTTCAACAGCTATGATGTCATCGGATAGGTTTTGCCATGCTGCGTATGTTTATCTGGACACAGCTTACTATTGTATTGAGTGGAAAATTTGCTACATCCGGTTTTTTTTCCATAAACATGATATTAATATCTACCTACTAACGTTATGTTCAATGTTTATAAAATATGTTTTGTTTTAAGGTGGGTTTACACCAAAAGAACATAGAGCAAGAACTGCACAAGAACATTCTTTCGTATTCGTTTAGTGTAAACTATAATTTGTTACAACATACTTTAGATCGTTTACACCAATCGAATCAACAAGAACATCAAGAATAAGAATTTTTGCTCTATAGATGAGAATCATATAGCTCCGTTTAGACCAAACGAGCGAATGCTCATTGCTCATTCGTCAACGATAAGTAGTTAATTTATTTTTATAGTCATCAAAGGTTGGATCCCAAAACATCTTTTGTTATGGTATAATTCTATCATTTGTAAACATTTTTCATTACTCCAATCCATATTTACGAAATAACCTTTGATAAACTACCTAAAACCAGCCGCCAAAAAGTAAAAATACCAAGAACACTAGAATCCCTTTGAAGAGCGAGCACGTCCGAACACGAAAGAACGCTCTAGGCAATTACTCGAGCGCTCTTGCGTCGTTTACATCAAACGAGCGAGATTCTTAGAGCATTCTACCTATTTACCGCCGAACACGTGGCGAACACACTAGAACAACGAAAGAATGCTCGTTGTTAGTTTACATCAAAAGAGCTTTACTAGAATGAGCATTCGCTCGTTTGGTCTAAACGGAGCTTAATGTGTTATTTTGATTCATAATAAAGCAGCAGCAATCTGTACAATTGCAAAAATGACCGAACAACTTAACTTGCAAACGGCTCAAATAACCGAAAATATAACTTCAGCCGTTCTGCAGAAGCTCGATGAAAGGATAAAACCGATCCAAGAGGAAAACGAACGGCTCCAATTGGAGGTGGAGAAACTGAATACCAAATTGTTAAACATGGAAGTCAACAGCAAGAGAAAAAACATAATAATTCACGGCCTGCCGGAGTCTGAAAATGAAAATTACGAAGTCTTGAGCTCTTTAGTGATATCTATATTAAATGAAATTGATGTGAAAATTGAGTCAGGCGAAATAGATAGACTGCTGCGTCTTGGGAAAAAAGATGAAAACATAAGGAAAGCTCGACCAATCCTTCTCGCAACAACTACATTGCAAAGAAAAATACAAATAATGAAAAACAAAAAGAAAATGAAATCAACCTCCTACATTACTCATGATTTACCAAAAGCAGTGTTACAAAAGAAGAAGGAATCCAAGATTCAAAACGCCAATAGAAATGAAAATGAGAAAAGGAAAAGAATGGACACCCCTAGCCCCAAAAACCAGAATTTGACAACTTCGAAAGTTCCAAAAACAACAAAAACAAACTTCCAAAAAGATGCAAACCAAATAGATGCCTTTCAATATATGCGAGAAAGATCTTACTCCTCCGAAAAAAACACATACAGGAACTAAGAAAAGAAAAATTACAGGAGCAGTTGGGAAAATATCTTCTAAACATGTTAGCAACAAGACCGAACCAAAACAGACAAACAACCATGTCACAAGAAACATTGCTGAGTCAAAGAAAAAACAACCACTGCCCCTAATTCTTTCTCAGTGTCCTCCGGGCCGGCTAGTCACCGGAACTTCGGTGGAGGATGTAGACTACCGCCCCCTAGCAAAGCATGAACAAACTTTAACTGTCACGAGCCTCAATGTAAGGACCCTTATGTCAGATGCACGAATAACAGAACTCGAGTATGCCATGGAAAAAATAAAATGGGATGTGTTGGGCATCTGCGAAACCAGAAGAAAAAATGAAGAAATATTAGAGTATCCTGGATATATCCTTTACCATACAGATAGTAATCATGGCCTATACGGAGTTGGCTTTCTGATAAAAAAAACATTTGAAAAGCAGCATTATATCCTTCAAAAGCTATTCTGACAGAGTAGCCTCTCTAGAACTAGCCTTACAAGATCAAGATCCCTTGTCTTTGATCCAATGTTATGCACCCACTGAAAAATGTAAGGCAGAAGAGTTAAACGAATTTTATAAAACATTAGAAATGGCAATGGAAACAATACATACAAAAAACTTAATAATGATGGGTGATTTCAATGCCCAGATCGGAGAGTCACAAGGAGAAGAATTAGCATTCGGAAAGTACTCGCATGGAAAAAGATCAAGACACGGACAAAGGTTAATAGAATTTGCTTTAGAAAAAAACCTAAAATTTACAAATAGCCTGTTTAGAATAAGAAAAGGCAGAAAATGGACGTAGTGTTCACCAAATGGCATACACCATAACGAAATAGATTACATACTCACTTCACAAAACTTGAAAATACAACATTTTGACATAATCCAAAATTTAAATTTTAATACGGACCACAGATTAATTAGATGCAAAATATTTATTGGAAAGAAAAGTAAGAGGATGTATATAAAACCAACCACACAATTTACCAGGAATTTACCAACTCTGACCAGAGAAAGTGGAATCCAATGGGAAGAACAACTTACCAGTGCCATAGAAGGATCATCTGATGTGCAAATACAATATGATAATTTTGAAAAGGTAATAACTAAATTATTTTCACAGATACCAAAGGACCAGAAAATCAAATCAGACGCCGTTGATCATATCCTAAAGACACTTCTGGATGAAAGACGAAAACTATACAAAGAAAATAGAACAATAATGGTCAAAAGTAGAATAACGACGCTTAGCAAAATGATAAATAGAAACATTACAGAAAGGAAAAGAGCACACAGAAAGAAAACTCTAGAAAATTATATTAAAAAAACAGGAGCTGTGAAAAAAGCCTATAAAGATCTACGGCAAGCAACTAAGTGTGTGGACACCACATCTCACAAGTCGTACAGGGAATATAATAACTAACCGGCAAGATATAATAGAAGAAGCAACTCAATTCTATCGAAACCTTTACTCTACGGAAGCAAGATCTACATTCAAGAACTATGTTTCAGAAAACAGGAAACCTGAAACCGACACCTTACCTTCCATATTGCTAGCGGAGATAGAACAAGCCATCAAATCTCAAAAAAACGACAAAGCACCTGGAGAAGACCTCATAACAAATGAACTATTGAAATCTCTGTCAGAATCTCTACAAAGACCATTGCAATCGATGTTTAACAACATTCTGGAAAAGAAAAATACTCCAAATCAATGGTCAAAATCTACAATGACTTTACTTTATAAAAAGGGAGATAGAGCTAACCTGAACAATTATAGACCAATTAGTCTGATGAGCAATGTTTACAAGATTTTTTCAAAGATCATTCTTGGGAGACTCACAAAGAACTTAGAGGAGAATCAGCCACGAGAACAGGCAGGGTTTAAAAAAAAACTATTCAACAATAGACAATATACACGTTGTTACTCAACTAATAGAAAAATGTAATGAATTTGGAAGAACCTTGTACATTGGTTTGATAGACTTTACGAAGGCGTTCGACTCATTGGAACACAATGCCATATGGGAAGCCCTAAGAAGCCAAAATGTAGATGATGAGTATATAGAGATTTTATATAGCATATATTGTAAGATATGGTCCAAAATAAGATTAGAAAGAGTAGGAACCGAATTCCCAATAAACAAAGGAGTGAGACAAGCTGATCCCCTCTCACCTAAAATATTTTCGGCTGTACTGGAAATGGTATTTAGAAATATTAACTGGACAAATCAAGGAATAAAAATTGATGGAGAATTCCTTAGCCATTTACGCTTTGCTGACGATATTGCCATATTTGCTGAAGACAGTAAACAACTAGAAAACATGATTAAAGACCTAGAAAGGGAAAGCAAAAAAGTGGGCTTGTCATTAAATGCTTCTAAAACAAAAATTTTAACTAACAGTAGAGAACAGCCTATAAGAGTGAACGATCAAGATATAGAATATGTTAAAGAGTATATTTATCTAAGACAGTCAATTTCCTTTAAAGACCAGACAGAGAAAGAAACAGATAGACGAATAGATATTGCTTGGAAAAAATTCTGGAGTTTAAAAGAAATCATGAAAAATAGAGAGGTGAGCATAGACGTTAAAAGTAAACTATTCTATATTGTCATTCTACCGTGCTTAACTTACGGCTGTCAAACTTGGTCCTTACGGAGGAAAGATGAAGACAAGATAGCGATCCATCAACGCAAAATGGAAAGGAGCATGCTTGGCATAAGGATAACAGACAAAATCAGAAATGAAACTATAAGGAGCAAGACTAAGGTCGCAGATGTTTTACAGAAAATTAGAACGCTTAAATGGAATTGGGCAGGACATGTAATCAGAATGGAAAATGGAAAATGGACTAATAAAATAACAGAATGGCAACCGAGGGAAGGACAGAGAAAAAGAGGGAGACCTAGAAAAAGATGGGAGTATATATTTAAGGAAAAATGTGGATTAGATTGGAGAAGGAAAGCGAGAGACAGAGATACCTGGAGAAGGCTGGGGGAGGCCTACGCCAAAGAGGCGACTTCCACATCTTAGATTTAAAGAAATTACTAATGAAATATTGCTTTTACTATTTTTATTAAAAGTATAATTGAAAATCCGATTTTTAAAATTAACAATGTAAAATGTTTAAAGTAATTATTATGATACCAGAAATAGTTAAAATATCAATTTTTTTAAATATGATTCCAATATAATAATTAATGTAACATAATTCTAATATAATTATAATTATTAATGTAATGTAATGCAATATTCTAAATGTATGGTGGTAGAATAAAGGCTATTTTATTTTATTTTATTTTATTTTTAATCTGTAAAATCTCGACAACCTTTAGTCCTTGCGACGTTTTAGTTGCTGAGTTATTGATTATGTCATTATAAAATATTATGTGAAAGTTTGTAAAGGATAGCTAAGTGGATATTGGATAGATCTTACTTTACGTTACTACAAAAGCACGATGTCAAAGTACTTATAGGAATTCTTACATTTATCGTCGCTATTTTACCATAGATTTTACTTTGAATTTCTATTAGTTTAAAGTCTGAGGCTACAGTGAACAGTCTTACTAAGTCCATAATACTACTGCTTACAAAGCCGGAACACTACGTCCGACGACCAGTTCGAACATAGTTCGAACTCATAGAAATAGGATTTATAGGTCTCGCGTAGAGTAAGCGAGCGCCCCTAGATAAACTCTAGAGCCGTGGTCCCCAACCTTTTTTCCATAGGGGCCACAAACATGTCTTGGTCTTGGTGTCATAGGCCGCAACAAAAAAAAATTAGGGTTAAAAAATAACGTTCTCCAAAATTAACGATTTAAAAGTGAAAAAAAATTCACGTCTTTCACGACGACTTCACATTATTTTGCCGGTGGGCGTGAATTTCAAAATAGTTTAACATCATGCGGGCCACAGATAAAGTCGGGTTGGGGATAGCTGCTCTCGAGTCTAGAGTTAGATGATAAATTTTATTGTGCAATATCACGTATTGTGTAATATTATTGACGGTCTAGGTTACGTAGTAGGTACCTAACTATTTAGTAAAATCCGGCTTCAGATACGGATACCTCACTTCTCTCTGTTATCCGTGAATATCGGATTCGGATTTATAGTTCTTACCAGCGGCGGCCAGCGTCAGTCGTAGTAAGTAACATGGCGACCAGCCCAAACAGGTAGCTGTGGTTGTTCCAATAGCTCTTCTCTATGAGGAACAGGTACCAGTAGCAGACAGTGAATGTGATGCAGCTGATGCGGTACTTGTAGCCAAGCGCTATGCCGACTGCTCCTAAATAGAAGGCGAAAAAAATATGAGATAACAATTAACAACTTACGGTACTTTGTGGTTCGTCCCGCCCTAAACACATCACGAAGTTTGGCCAAAGTAGGTACAACGTTTCAGAAGACTAATAATGTCATATCGACAAATCACAGAAAAACATGCTTATCAAACTTATAACAACAGCTGTTTTTGATTGGAGTTAAAATGTCACACAAATATTATATTACATTATATAAACATAATATATTGTCTCCAACACCCCTGTTTACGTCATGAGTTCATGACTTAATCACTTACCGAGCCAGAGGGCACCGTATGGCAGCGGTATCGCGGCTAGTGCGGGCAGCAGCGGGAACCGGCAACCCACCCCCCACCGCCGCGACAGCGCCGCACCCCCGCGCTATCCGGGATGTCCAGCAGCATGAGAACACCTGGCACATGGATAGCTGACAACTAAACTTAAGTCTTAACTAACCAAGCCAGAGGGCAGCATACACCAGTGCCATGTACGGCAGCGGTATCGCGGTTAGTGCGGGTAGCAGCGGGAACCGGCAGCCTGCCCCCCACCGCCGCGATAGCGCCGCACCTCCGCGCTCGTCCGGGATGTCCAGCAGCATGAGAAACCCTGGCACATGGAGAATTAACGACAGTATTTAGGCAACTGAAAATTGTTTGTTTCATAATTAAATAATTAACTATTATTGTACCTACACATGTAGATATCATATTATTAGATATGCCATCTACCTGTTATATAAAGTATAATATGGCATACCTACATACTTTGATGCTCAATTCTGAACTCTTCACAAGCTCAGATATATCAAAAGTGAAAAGGGGTCGGCTCACCAAACAAGATCCTTGTGACAGCCAAACTGGCGGAGTCTTTGGGCGCGTACATGTAGTTGACCACATTGTCGAAGCTCGTGTCTTTCAGACGGAACTCGAATTGCTCCGTAAACTTCCCCTCGATGGTAGCCGCAAGAGACGTCAGATGTTTCAGTTTAGCGGCTGAAAAAATTCGTATGACTAAGCAAAATAATCGCATGTAAGTACCTACTTTACTATAAGTAATTTCTATAATTTCAGCAATCCTAGTTCTTCATCAAGTTCTTTTACTAAAAATGGAAATGACGATAATGATGAGTTTTGTCTTAAAAAATATGTGGGTAGGTTTAAAATTATAGTCAGATCTCAGAGCTTATTTAGAAGCACGAATTTTGATGAGGCTTCTTAGTTACACAAAATATTACTTATTATAAGCTACGTTTCTAAGTCATCTAGATACAGGCGTTTTCAGGACCTGTTAGAACTAAAATAACTAAGTAGACTTACCGAGGTAATTTTTGATCATTTTGGGTGTGTTTGTAGTGGATCCCGACTCCAAACTGCGCGCTGAACTTCTCACCTACATGATTTCAGCTGCTCACATGTCGACACCATTATGGATGAAGACTTTAACCTTAATGTGTGAATATTTTCACCTCAGTGAATCTTCATCAATATTCATAAGCCATAAGGGTGGGTACCCAATGAACTGGTCCTTCGAGAACAAAATAAATTTAAGAAGCCCCCAAAAGAAAATTAACAATTCATTTGCGATGGATCGAAAGTCGAAACGTTAGATCGCATTAGCCCTGGATTTATGAATAGGCCGTATAGGCGGTGGCTAGGGGCGGCAGCGACCAGCGTACTAGGTGGGTGATTTCATAAAGTGGTCTACACTCTTAAAAAATAGATATAAATCCGGCACTAGATCACATCGACCTAAGTGGCTACACTACAGGCCAGCTATTCTCAACCTACGGCCCGCCGAGACTTTGCCTATGGCCCGCGTGAATTGATCATTTCGAAGAACACAATTTTTTTAACCCTAATAATTTTGGTTGCGGCACGTGACAACTGACACCATGACTAAAGTATGTTTGTGGCCCGTATGGTTGGTATTTATTAGTAAAAAAAGTTGAGTACCAGTGACTATAGAGATCAGAATATTATAAATTTTAGGTTCAGTTTTTGAAATATGCGAAAAAAATTCTTCGTCTACATAGATTTAGATATTTTAAGAGCCTAGTGCAGGGGTCGGCAGACTTACCGATCAGATGAGCCAAATATCAAGTTTGTAGATTTTCCCATAGGTAATTTCAAAGAGCCGCTTCATAAATTTTATAAGTCTAATAATAATAATTAGAGTCTAATTTGCTTCACACTACAAAGCTATAGGTAATACTTATGTATTTACAGTTTTAAAAAATGTGAAAAAAAAATTAATTATTAGTAAGTAAATACTGAAAGACATATTTTATGAAATAACACTCTCATTATATAATACCTATTATATTTTAGTTGGAACGTTGTCCTTGCATTACACGAAAGCTTAAGGCCGTCCCCCGAGCAAACGACCTTGGCCATACATTTGCCGCGTTGCCGAGATCGCGCCAAAACCCTATTATTTTTACTTATCTTAGTTCAAAATTGTAATAAAAAAAATTAAAACGGGGAAGATGTAGTTTATGATACTGTCGATCTATTGGCGTGTGTTTCAAATAAAAGTAATTCGTAAATGCTAAGGAGATGCTGAATGTATGCTTGAATTTTAATAAATTGGTATTACTTTGGAAGCTGATATCATGAGTATAAAAATAAATAAATAAAATAAAATAAAAAGTTTTTATTTCGGTCTGTGGACCATATAGTATTAGTAAACATTTTACTTAGAAACTATGTTAGTAAGAATACAACGTTTCGATACATTATGGGACAAGCACAATATCACGTATAATATAACTATTATACGTGATATTAGTGTCCTTAACTAGGTGGACGCGAGTCCAGTGCTGCATCATAACACTGTCCACATCCAGTCTCTCCGCTACTGTTCTCAGGAGGCTGTTGGCGTTGCCCCGAACCCGCTGTATCAGAGATGCCACACATTTCCTTATGATAGCTGAGAAGCTATCCACTTCAGCTGAAGTCCTGAAGCACTGCAGTGTCGGGGCAGCCCCAGCAGCGCCCTGAAGGCGTTATTATACTGGGTACGCAGGGCTCTATACGTAGTTTGACTATAATTGACCCATAGGCTGCCCGTGTACAGAGAATGACAATACGCTTTAAAAAGCGTTATTTTCACTCGTCTGGAACATCGGGCAAACCTACGGGACAACATATTAGCTCTAATACATAGAGCCCTGCGCTCCCGTTCCATATCCTCATCATCTTTGAGCGTTTCACCGACCCAGTGTCCCAGATATTTAAAGCTTTTAACCTGTGCAACCGCAACACCATTAAGTGTCACAGGCGGGACCTTATAGCTCTTGTTACCAGCTTTAAAAACCAGCAACTCACTTTTGGTAGTATTATACCTAAGGCTATGGGCCGTAGCGAAACGCTCACAGATGCCAACGAGCTTCTTAAGAGCACTTATTGATGGGCACAGCAGGACCATGTCATCTGCGTAGCTAATATTGTTCACAAAGGTACCGTCAATAGAGCATCCGACACCAGCACTGCTGAGCTCATCAATTAACGAATTTATGTACAGATTGAAAAGCGTTGGCGAGCTTACCCCCCCCCCCCCCCCCTGTCTCACCCCGCATTCCAATCTGAACATGTCAGAATGTGCACCTGCCCACTTCACGTAATTCCTCTGATTTGCATACCAATACTTCTTGAGATAAATGCATATGGCAGATTCGTATCTTCACGGAGTTTCCTCCACAGCTTGTCGTATTGGACCAAATCAAAGGCCTTGGACAGATCGAGAAGTAGAGCATAAACTGGAGTGTTCTTGGTCGTATAATACTGTACAGTATGCTTGAGGCACAGGATAGCTGCCTCAGTAGACAGACCCGGCCTAAAGCCAAATTGGGCATAATTAAGATTTATATGGGCCTCAAGTGGTATCTTTGCCACAGTAGTTGCCAGGGATATTGGTCTATAATTAGCTTTACTACCAGTATCCCCTGTTTTATTTTTGACTACCGGTACAACTACAGTTTTAAGCAAGCTGTCAGGTAAGTATCCATGATTCAAGCAGAGAGAGAAGAACATAGCTAGAACTCGAGGCAGATGAGGACCAGCATATTGAAGGTGTTCGATACTTAAATGGTCGTGCCCCGGCGATTTATCTTTGGTCATCTTCCTTAAAATCTGTCTTATCTCCTCTGCCTTAATCACAACGGATTTTCTGCGCACACAATGCATATTACAATTTTTAAAGCTGTTAGAACTATAACAGGCTGCACTCATAGGTGACTCTACTTTAAAATGATCTTTGAACATAAAACAATAATATAAAATTTAAAACGAGGAAATTAATGTTGATATACTGAAGATTATTGCTGTATTTTTATTATAACTTTGTAGCTTTCAGATTATG
Source organism: Polyommatus iphigenia (assembly GCA_963422495.1). Taxonomy (NCBI): domain Eukaryota; kingdom Metazoa; phylum Arthropoda; class Insecta; order Lepidoptera; family Lycaenidae; genus Polyommatus; species Polyommatus iphigenia. The sequence continues at coordinate 21,473,676 of OY730186.1, read as the reverse complement.
CATTTATAATGCTTTAAATACGGTAAATTACGGAATCTCCGTAGGGAATGCCCTTAAGGCACGACTGTAAATTGTCGTCGGTTAATTTGCTCCTTAATTTAGGTACTTTTAATCTGATTCATAGATGAAAATGTTTACTCACATGAATATATAGAGCCGAAGATAGATATTATAATAGCAAATGCTAGTTTTTTTGTCATTTCATATGTTGCAGGAAGCCTATTATAATATATCAAAGAGGAATTTGCTCTATTTTAGGTAATTGTTTTACACTTAACAGTAACAGAGTAGGAGCGCGCAAGTTGACGGAGAATTCAGTTGTTTCATATTGTTTAGGTAGGTGTTTTATTTATGCTAAAGCGCTACAGTTAGGCAGTGAGTGAGTGTAAGAAGAGCCATATTAATCATATGGAAGAGCCGCGGTCTGCCGACCCCTGGCCTAGTGGAATAAATTAATTATTGGTAAAATCGTATTGACAATGCCATCTATTGACGAGTGGACAAAAATATTATGATAACTACAAGTTTTGTGTTTTAAAACCAATGACAAAAGAAACAAAGTGTTTCTTTAATCATTGTTTAAAACACATTGTCCTTGCCAGTACATTGGGTTCCAGGCATTTTATTTGACACTAGATGACGCTTGCAGCTCCGTTGCGCCAAAACTCGTTTATCGCGCGGGAACCATACATTTTTCCGGGACAAAAAGTATCCTATGTCCTTTCCCCGGACTCAAAGTATCTCCATGCCAAATTTCAGCAAAATTGGTTCAGCGGTTTAAGCGTGAAGAGGTAACAGACAGACAGACGGACAGACAGACAGACACACTTTCGCATTTATAATATTAGTATGGAAGTATGGATGTAAACACAGTTAATATAATTTAATCCATCAAGCCCCATACGAGCACCAATGATCGCGACAACAATAGAATACAATACCATTTGCAAGAATCTCCGATCGAAGCGTTAAATTTGTGAAATATTTTGCAGAAGTCTGAATAAAGGCCTGACTGATTATTTTGACATGTTTTCTACAAGTACAGTTTGCAATCTGGTCAAAATATCTGTCCGAGTACCACCTGTACCAGCCAAGCAGAGTTACAAGTCAAATATACAGTTTATTAACTTTTATATAGTACCCTAGAGTCTAGACGAATATATTACACAGTCACAGTTCACAGTCGAGTCATACACATAATATATTTAGATCGGGTAACGGGTTCAGGGAATAACATTTAATAGTAGAGGAGGGGAGGGTGCTATTTATGTAGTCACTCGAGCGTCATGGAGACCTAGTAGGTTTTGTACCATCGAGGAAATTGATTCCTATGCAGTTGATAGACCAACGTTATTTGGTCGAATATGTCAATTCAATGTTAACTGTATACCTGTCGGTTGGGTTTGCCGTAACGCAACCAAACTACTTAGGTCCCCGATCTGCATAGGAATCAACTTCTCTGATAGTACATTAGGTAAACCTGATAAAAAAATATTAGGACCGTTTTTTTTTTATTTTAGCGGTGGGTTCAGAAACTGCAGCCTTTCAAAATATATTCAGAAAATTGCTTATTTAGGTAAATTATAAATATATTTTAGACAACAAGTTTAGACCAAAATAAAATATCTGCGAAGCTTAGTTAAGAAAATATGAAGCTTTGTTTTTTATATTTTAAAATATCCCTACAGGCTTACCTAACCTTTGAATCGTCAGTGCTTTATATGGAAGCTTCTTTGGGGTATACTAAACATCCCCAATCTTAATCTGACAGATCCGACATATCAATATTTAAAAAAAAAAATTTTACCCACCACGTGAGAAATCTGATTTCCACCCGGCACTCCCTCCCCAACTATAAGAATTTATTTGAAAAAGCACGCTCATTCTAAGATCATTCATATATTTTGAATGATTCAAATTGAATATCAAGTATTCAAAACGAATACTTGCTGTTTATCAAAATAATCAACATATTATATCAACATATTTGTACTTAGTGAAATAAAAAATACATAGACCGGTAAACAACTTTAATATCCATCTATTGCTAACATTTATTATTGTCAATCAATAAACCGCGCTAGATGTTACATTCGGTTATATTTTTTTATATAAGTAAGAACAATTATATATTTCCAAACACTAATTGACTAAATTTGATACTAATATGCGTTATAGTTCATAGTCTCTATAATGATTAAAAATTTTCAACTGATTTTATACATTTTACAGATAAAGATTAAAATTGTACAGCTGATTTTAGTAATAAACTAAACAAAAGTTAGTTTAATTTCATCTATACTATCAAATCAACCACGATAAATTTAAAAATAGTAGTTGGATCATTATTGTACTTGCAGGTTTTAATTTCTATGTCACAAAGTAAAACAAATTGAAATAAATAAAAAACAAAAATAATAAAGAAATAAAATTTATTAGCAACAAAATATAATTTTACTTACAAAAACAAAATAATAATGCTTACGTTGTAGGTACCTAGTGTTGCGCTTTGCTAGCACATAACTTGCTGAGTTTAGAATATTCAGTGCAAAACTGAACAAACATATCGCACCCTTAATCCAATACTGGCACTATCCAAAGTTTTTGTAAAATGCGTTTTCAACGCCATCAAGTTAAACACTCGAGGACCTATCTCTTGCGCTGACTCTTGTTTCTTAATTCCTACTCTAAGCCCTAGATGGCATTGCTAATTGTTTTGACACTAAACTATATCTTCCTATCGCTTAATGTCTGAACTGTGTTTAAGCGGAAAAAAACACCACTGTGTGATTTTTAAGTTGAAAAATTAAGTTTTTTTTATTCGTATAGTGGCATTATTATGTTAAGGATAGTGTTGCGCTGAGGTTATTTAAATATTTTTATTAAAACTTCTTTTCCGAAACGTCATGTTTTGTTTAGTAACGCCTAAAATTACAATCTTCATTTAAAGTTCTAATGGATTTTTACTAGAAAAGTGTATTTTTATGTATTGTGACGCCTTTCCAATAAATATTAAAAACCAAAATGACACTAACAAAAATTGAAAATAAACTTATGAAAAGAAAAGTGTCACTTAGAAACATTTTGCATGAAAAAAAACATTTAATAATAATAAAAAAATAGAAAAAAATTGTGGATACCAATATTATTTAAATATTTAATTTAAAAATACCAATGCTTCTGTAAACGATCATCAATCGTAATTTATGTACATTTCTGCTCACTTAAAATTTTTAAATGCGGCTCCTGTAACATTTGCATTTTTTACTTAGTGCCAGTGTTGGATTAAGGGTGCGATATCGGATTTAAAATAACAAAATAAATTAAAACAATAATAGAACAATTAATTAAATTATTGGTAACACTACTGAATTTTATAGACGAGTAACAAACTAGTTATAATACTATGACATTCGATTTATTTGCACTATATAACTGTTCTAATAATTCTATCGGCTATATTATAAACTTTAAAAGTGACATCTAGTTTGTACCAATCTGAATGTACAGAAACTATTATGTACTTACGTAAAAGCACAAAACTTTCTTATTGGTTATTAATTATTATACACAAAATCCAAAATGATACATAATTTCCTGCATACTATTGTGGAAATCATGGAAGACTTAGGGCCGATTCACACCGGAATGGCAGAGGCGAGGCGAGCAGTTTCAGTGTCATATGATTTTAAACTTCATCTTCATTATTGTAATACATAGTATCGCTTGAGAAATCTACGGCCGCCCGTGGACGCTCGTGGCCGCTCGTGGCCTCTTGCGGCCGCCGGCGGCGGCGATTTCTCAAGCGATACAATGTATTACAATAATAAAGATGAAGTTTAAAATCATATGACACTGAAACTGCTCGCCTCGCCTCTGCCATTCCGGTGTGAATCGGCCCTAACGGACAGAAAAGACGATTTATTCAACATTGTGTAATTTTGGTGAATCAAAACAATATGTTATCGACGCCAAAGCCCAAAAGTAGTACTTACGTATGTTGTTATATCAAATACAGACGTATTTTGACTATATTAGGTATTTAAACATCTTAATAAAACATATATATTGTTTATAAAAAGTAATTTCGGGAAAGTTAATATAGCTTTGTTATAAATTATAATGAAAGCTAAACATTTCATAGAAAAAAGGAGATATTTTTAAATAGTTTTTAACATGAAAAAATATCTCTAAAACAAAATACATCTTACAAAGTTACTAGCTAATCGATTGATTATAACTTATTCGAAATAAATATAAACATACTGTCCAAATTCTTAAATAGCCCGGTCTAATTAGATGCAAAAAAATCGGAACCTCGGAATAATTCGCATAGAGCTGAAAATTGGTAGAGACGTTAAATACACCATTATAAATAAAACCTCAAAAGTCCCCGGCGATCCTCCTTGTGCAAAAAATTTTGAAAATGAGGTTTTCCTGTTTTTTTTTCCAAACTGTACATTTTATCACAAAAATAGGTAGGGCAAGAGTGTAGATAATAGAATTCTCTAAAAAAATATTCAGACACTTTTTTCATACGACTTAACATTCCTTATAAATGGTGGGCTTAAAGTTTGGGAAAATCGTATCTAATACTTATATTATAAAACTAATTACTAAAGAATTTGTGGAGCTACTGCTTTGAATTGAAAAATTCGTTTTTTGTTGGATAGTCTTATTTATCGAGGAAGACTTGAGCTATATAACATCACGTTGGCACCAATAAGAGCAAAGAAACAGAGGAAAATGGGGGAAAACGGGGAAAATTATTTGAAAGAGCGGAACTTCTTATACTACAGCATACGAGGGCTATTCACAGCCAAACATACTTCAGTGTGACTTATTACCGTTACCAAATCTAAACTTTTCGAGTCGCGAAGAGCAACAGTACGCTTGCAAGTCACTCACAAGTATGTCAGGCCGAGAACATTTCAATTTTTTCAAACAACCCTAGTATGTAGTACTAGATGTTAAGCGGGGCTCCGCCCGGCCGCGTTAATTATAGATTTCACGCAAGCCGTAAATTTTCCTGAAAAACAAAATAGCCTATATCCCTCCACGTGGCCTATTCTATATCTGTGCCAAATAACATAAAAATTGCTTCAGCCGTTTGTGAGATGAGCTCCTTCAAATAATTTTCCCCGTTCTTCCCCATTTTCCTCTGTTTCTTTGCTCCTATTGGTGGCAACGTGATGTTATATAGCTCAAGTCTTCCTCGATAAATAAGACTATCCAACAAAAAACGAATTCTTCAATTCAAAGCAGTAGTTCCACAAATTCTTTAGCTTTATAATATAAGCATATATATGATTTTCCCAAACTTTAAGCCCGCCATGTATAAGGAATGGTAAGTCGTATGAAAAAAGTATCTGAATATTTTTTGTAGAGAATTCTATTATCTGCACTCTTGCCTACTTATTTTTGTGATAAAATTTACAGTTTGGAAAAAAACAGGAAAAACCTCATTTTCATACCTTTGACCTTGAATAAAATTTTTTGCACAAGGAGGATCGCCGGGGACTTTTGAGGTTTTATTTGTTATGGTGTATTTAACGTCTCTACCAATTTTCAGCTCTATGCGAACTATACCGAGGTCGAATGTTTAATTTTCCCGGAGTAAAACCCTTTTTATAGTGAGAGTCTCTCATTACTGACAGCTCATATTTTTAATACGAGTTTAAGAATTCGGCCGTGACACTAATAAAGTAACTAGGAACTCTCGACATGAGATATCTATAAATAATAAATAATAACTATAGGTCTACCAGAATCTGATGGCAAATTTTGACGGCAGATTTTCAAATAATATCCTTGATCATTAGATAAATTTATATATATGTAGAGTATTCCCAAATTAATAATGCGCATGCAGATCTCCGCTAGTGGTCGTATTCCCGGAAACACCCGAATCATTGAATCGTAAGAGCCCTAAACGACGCACTTGCATTTTCCACAATACATTTTCATACAATCGAAAACAATTCGAGCGGTCGGCGGCGGTCGCCGGTCAGTTATAGGTCCGTCAGTCGTCTTTATATATTGGTGGTGACTGCACGTGTTCTTTCTGTGTGGAATTATATAGAGCTGCTACAACACACCCTTCTTGGTTTTGTTTTTAAAGGTAAACTTAATTTCAACTTTAATTATTTTATTCAAATTAATAATAATAAACAAAAAAATAAACACATGCATAAATAAACAAATAGATATAGGAATAAATAATATTATAAAGTATATTAGTACATAATGCAATAATAGAACAGATAAATAAAAATTATATTTTCTTAACATATAATATTTTCTTTCAGGCGAATTCTTCCAGAATGGATAAATTTAAACGTGGAAAGCCGCTTAAGTCACAAGCCCGACAAATGGTATTTAATGTATACCTTTATTTCTTAAATGAAGCTAATGTTTTCAAAAGAGACCATGATGATTACTTTAAAAAAGTTCAGGACCGTGTTACAAAAGCTACAGGAATTTCACGACGAACTTTAAGTAATATCTTAAAAGAAAAAAACCAGAATCAATCAATGAAATTTTCCACACCGAAAAAAGGAAAACCTAAAAGTAGATCTCGGCTAGGGCTTGATGATTTCGACTACTGTGTGATTCGTAATATGATATACAATTTTCAGTTGACGCTCAAAGAACTTCCAACTATAAATAATTTGAGAAAAAAGTTGATCGAAGCAATTAATTTCAAAGGCTGTGCAGAGTCTTTAAGGCTGATCTTGAAAGATATGGGGTTTAGGTTTCTGAAAACTGAAAATAACAGACGGTTACTTATGGAAAAGCATGATATACGTTTAAAAAGGATCAAATATCTCAGAGAAATACAACAGATGAGGAATTCTGGTAGAAACATAGTGTTTATGGACGAGTCATACGTGCATACATCACATACTAAGGGTAAAACTTGGCAAGATAGCAGCAAAAAAGGTATCAAACAACCCATTTCCAAAGGAGAGCGAATAATTATTGTACACGCAGGCAATGAAAAAGGCTTCGTCCCAGGGGCTCTAATGTTACATAAATGTGTCGACACAGAAGGTGACTATCATAAAGAAATAAACGCAGAGCGTTATCAAACTTGGCTACGCAATCAATTGATTCCCAACTTGCCTCCTAATAGTGTGCTGGTAATTGACAACGCCCCATATCATAATAAGCTGTCTGTGAAACCACCAAACTCAAACACAACTAAACCACAAATGATAGCTTGGTTACAACAACACAACATTCCGCATGACCCAAAGAAACTGAAACCCGATCTGTATGAAATTATAAAAAGACATAAAGAAAAATACACAGAATTTGCCATTGACCGTATAATGGAGGAACATGGGCATAAAATTGTACGATTGCCACCATATCATCCCGATTTTAACCCCATTGAAAATATTTGGTCCCAAATAAAGCAACACGTAGCCAAAAAAAAATATTGCAATGACTGTCACGTCAGTTAAAGATGGTATATTAGAAAAAATCAATAATATAGGACCAGAAGAATGGAAAAAAGTTTGTGATCATGCTGTTAAATGCGAAGATGAATATAGAAAATTTGAGCCAAGAATCGATGGTTTTTCCGATGAAATGATTATTTACACAGGTGATAGCAGTGGGGAAAGTGTAAATGAACAAGAGAATAGTGAAAGTTCTGATGAATCTACGATGTCAGGAATAGAGATCCTCCCTGATTCTGATTATTTTTTTTCTAATTGTAATATTATTCTAGAATGATCAGTGCTGTAAATACTTTTGAATTGAGACTTTAATGATTAGATTTCTAAGATTTTAATGTAAACCTGTGTTTGAAAACTTGTGTTATTTAAACCTTCTTTTCTTCCATCACTACACCAGCTTCGGTAAGACACTTCAAAAGTACTATAACATCTTCGAAGTGAATCAATCCAACAAATATTGTAGCTTAATCGCAATCGTGTGGTTTTCCTCACTATTTACTTACATGGAATTATCGAATCGAATTTCGTTACTGATAAATCAATATTTATCTCTTTTAGAACAAAACACATAATTCTACTAAATTATGCATGAAAGCACTTAACCACTCTATATATATCGTCTTCCGACGCTCGGGACATACGACCGTTGCCGAACAGTGACGAAGATTTCTATGCGCATTATTACTTTGGGAGTACTGTATTTGCATGTTTCACACACAGAATCAGGCGCTATAAGGAGAAAAAAGGATCAAAATGTATTATTAAAATTACCCCGGTATTGCTAGAGTCAATTTACTTTCTTACATTTTGCCATCAGATTCTGGTAGACCTATAATAATGTAGTTATTTTTGCCTACCTCCACTACCACTAAATCGATTTATTTGCTAACAACGTAACGCCATATAGAAACACATGTCATTAAGCATACCAATTTTCTCTTTGGTAACTTTAAATGAACAGAATAATTTAAATGTATAATAACAATTAATATTTAAATCTCTTGCGACGGAATGTTAACAATATTCATTTTAATTAAACTATTTTCAAGTATTATTTTGCTTAAAATATCAGTTTCACCTTGAACAGACGCTTCAAAAGTCAATATGGAGTAGTAAATATCTCATAATTTACTTATAAATATATTTGTATAAGTTGCTACATCAATGTAATAATAATAATTATCTACATTATCATTTCAAATAAATTGAATAAAATGTTTTTTATTGCGAATCTTATAAAGAATTTAAATACAATTGTTATAAATTCATTTTGGATTGCCAAAGCGTATAATAATCTCCTTTGGCATTCGATACTCAGTCTACTAAACTAATCACAAAGCTTACGTTTGACGTAAATATAAACAGCCAATTAAAAAAAACTAACTTATACACAAAATGCGTTGTCATTTCATGTAACCATTCGATATATACTTTCCGTTGATGATTTCCACAGAAATTCCATGAAAATTGAATGTATAGTTTGTCACGGAGCACATAGAAATTGGTACATTGACCCACGCCTCTTTATCACTTCACTCGCGCTCGGTAATCTTACTATGGCACTTCTAACGTTTAACAATGGAAAAGAGATAGCAATAAACTTATGCACGAGATTCAGCGGCCCCTAGACGAGCAATTTTATTGCGCCATATCACGTATTGCCAGGGCCTGTCCCACTCGCGCGAATAGGCATCGAACTGTAAGTACCACCCGCGGGTGGCAAATCAGTAGGGACTCACAAGCGAGCGGTGACGCACGCGCACGAGTTGTTCGTTGCATTCCTGCGTATTGCGTAACTTACGAGTATTCGATCGCTATCACAGAATTGATATTAATCTCACAATGGACAATAAAAAGAAAAGGGCAAAGAAATATTGCGCGAAGCGGTCTATTCGAAACCTCATTTGTTTACAAAAATAACTAAGTTATACAAACACTTTAAGTAGGTAATATAAGACCGGTTTCAATAATTAAGATACGGTACCTATCGAATCTAAGTACGCGTAACTAGTTACACGCGAATTTATGATAATTAAATCTACATAGTACTAAGACATAATAATATCTTAGATTATTTCGAGTTAAATAAAATGTAGTTAATTAAATATAAAGATTATAATATTATGATATTATAAGTTTAAACACTTACGGATTTTGTCGCGGAGCACTTTTATTAATCCCGACGTTTCGGCTACTTTACAGCGGCCGTGGTCACGGGCGGAGTGAGGTGACAGGTGTCCAATTTCTTGAAGTTATCCAACTACCCGACGACTCATCAATATTTGTTTGCGTTCCGATCTACGCAGAACGAACTCACAGTGTCTTGAAGCCGAGGTATCATAGATTTGTGCTTTAGTTTGTTTATCACTGGATCCCAACTAGATGGCAGCACCCATCTTCGCGGTTGAAATTAGGGTGTTTTTTAATTTCTATGGCCTCGCGTATCATTCTTGGGCGGTATCGTGCTTCTTTTGCCAGTACTTGTGGCTTATCAAATCTTATGTAATGGCTTCAATAAAAACATACTTTAAGCCGCCCAAAAAGATCAGCCAATGTTTACCATCAGTGAAATGCAACTTACCCCTTCAAGATGCAGGAATCTACAAACTCGACTGTGATTGTGGCCTCTCTTATATAGGGCAAACCAAAAGGGCCATCAAAACCCGTATCAAGGAACACATTGCAGATGTCAAACACCGTAGGAACAACAAGTCCGCAATTTGTGAACACACACGGAATCAACCTCGCCATTACATAAGATTTGATAAGCCACAAGTACTGGCAAAAGAAGCACGATACCGCCCAAGAATGATACGCGAGGCCATAGAAATTAAAAAACACCCTAATTTCAACCGCGAAGATGGTTGGGTGCTGCCATCTAGTTGGGATCCAGTGATAAACAAACTAAAGCACAAATCTATGATACCTCGGCTTCAAGACACTGTGAGTTCGTTCTGCGTAGATCGGAACGCAAACAAATATTGATGAGTCGTCGGGTAGTTGGATAACTTCAAGAAATTGGACACCTGTCACCTCAGTCCGCCCGTGACCACGGCCGCTGTAAAGTAGCCGAAACGTCGGGATTAATAAAAGTGCTCCGCGACAAAATCCGTAAGTGTTTAAACTTATAATATCATGAGTGATACTCGCGAAAACTTAAGAAATCATTATTATAATATTATTTTTAAAAAGAGACAACCCTGATTTCTTCAGAAAAGGTACGAGATATGCGATAGAAAGAGAGCGGAGATGTAGGCAAATATAATTGTAGGCACCTAGCACTGCGCGGTCGAAATTCGAACTTTATAGTATCGTACCATGAGTCGTTAATTCTTTAAACGGGTTTCGTTAGTGGGAATTCTGTTGGTACAACTAATATATATTCTGTGGTATTGCGTAATATTATTGACCGCCTACGTTGATATTGAACATCACGCGCCTTCAATCTAATTGTCAGATAAACTGTTCAATAAAATTGAAGCGTGATATTGCACAATACAATTGCTCGTCTAGGGGCCGGCTGAGAAACAAGTTGTGATAGGTAAATAATCGAAAATCTACATTCACAAATAAACTAATCGAAAATCTACATTCACAAATAAACTTTCAATTTTTACGATCATCATTACAAAAATCTGCACGAATATTTCATACATGGTATTGAATGTACTGTAACTTCTTGGTGGAAATTCATGTATCACAGTAATAAATATGATGTACATTTTCATGCACTTATTCCACTTTATTTATTTATTTAATTACAATTTTAATGTTTTACAAAACCGGTTTCGACAAAATCATTATCTGGTGTCAAACAATCATCAACACCTGATTTTGTCGAAACCGGTCGTGTAAAACATTAAAATTGTAATAAAATAAATTAATAAAGTGGAATAAGTGCTTGATTAAAAAGTGTATATTTATTAGTTATTACTGTGAATATTTCATACAAATCATCAACGAAGACGCTACTAATTTCTAAGATCGTGGCACTGTTACGTTCAGTTTATTGTCGATGGTAATTTTACCGACATCAATTAATGTTAAACAAATAAATAATAATAAAATAATCCCATAATAATGAACTTGATATTCGCTTTCTGATAGAAAAAAAAAAACTTTAGCCATTGGCATCTTTTGTCATTACAATTATTGTGCATAGGGTCAAAATACCTATGCAGATAATAATTTCCGTGACGACTACAAGCATAACGTTTATTGTTTGCGTAAATTGATTTTAACATATTGGCCAATTATTATGGGGTCGAGGTGAATAAATAAGGTAAAACAAGCCCCACCTACTCTCTCTAAGCGCCTCTACGACGCCTTGTAAAGAACCATAATCGTTGAATTGAGCCGTAGTAATCAAGTGCTCATAACCGATCGAAAAGCGCTTGCCAATCCCATCAGAGGCGTATTCAGTCCACGTCAGTCCATCAGGGGCGTATGGTCCCGACGTCCCCCGGAACATTCCGGTCGGGGGCGCACTCAGCACGCTGAAGGTGCCCCCGGACCAATCAGGGGCGTATTCAGTCCGCGTAGATGACTCCGCCGGGGCCGGGGAGGCGCGACTTGCCGGACAAGTAGACGTCGACCGCCCTCGCCGCCTGCCGCCCCTCAGATATCGCCCACACTACTAGCGACTGGCCGCGTCTGCAATCTGAAATATCATGTGTTCATGATTTAGTAGAATATTCTATTAATAGTATAATATAATTAGCTTAAAAGAGGTTTATATTGAAAACCCTTTAATTTTCAAGCAGTGAGTGCGGCGGAGCTGATGATGAATTAGCTTAGCAAAAAGAAGTAGATCTAATAAACAAAATCACAGCAAAATCTGCTAATCGATCAGAGAGCTACGATGCGGCGACACAGGGACATGTCAAAATAATAATTTTATAACACTATTCTGCTCTATAACTGTACTCGGCGAAACTTGGCGGTAGCGGTCATTGACTTCCTGTCAAAAACTTTTCATTTTCTATACAAAGCCGCGATTGACAACATCTGACACTTCATTGTCAATCGCGTTCGCGGGTTATATAGAAAATGACAAGTTTTTGACAGGGAGTCAATGACCGCTACCGCCATGTTTCGCCGAATACAGTAAAATAGTTTGTGTTGTGTGAGTGAGCACTAATGTATAAGTGTTATTTAGTATAATAGGTGCATACCTCCAGCGGCGAACACGTTGGTGACGGGCGTCTTGTAGATGTTGTCTTTGAGCGTCTCGAAGTTGCTACGAGCGTCCAAGGGCAGATCTGTAGAACATTTTTAAATGTTATGAATAACATGCATATATTATATGAATTAGATTTTATGAATCATATAAAAATTAATTATTACAGAATGGATACGCTATACAATTTGTTGTCCTCATCTGATGCATTGGATAAGCCTCATTAACGAAAAAATAAAACATTGAATAGTTTATAAATTATACGGTGCAATTTAACCTTTCTGCCAAATTTTGATATATTGATTTTTGTTAAAAATTAAAATACACGTATTTTTTCTTTTATTAACTCAGTACTAAAATGTTGAGAAAAAGCTTCCAAAAGTTATCCTCAAAAACAGTACAATTAATGGACACGACGCGTCGCCCGCGCGTGACGTGCCCCCGCGTCACCCCCTCTCATATCCACCGCCGCGAGTGACCGTTCTGCAACGATTTTAAATGGGATAAAATATTATGTCATAAAAAAAAACGGTTGTCTGTAAAGTCAGTTTACTGACGATAGTTGAACGTGACAACGTGCCTCTTTGTCGCTCGTTCCGCGCTCTCGCTTGCACTTCAAGCCTTAAATGGAACGCCTCAGAGCGAGGTAACGCCGCATGAGTCATGTTTTTTCGTGCGTGCAGCCGGCTCCATCGAATCATAAGACGTCACGTCAAAACTCATTTCCCCGACTGTACATTTCTGCTTAGCACAATTTTCCCCGACTGTACATTTCTGCTAAACAACTCATTTCCCCGACTGTACATTTCTGCCTAGCACAATTTTCCCCGACTGTACATTTCTTCTAAACAACTCATTTCCCCGACTGTACATTTCTGCCTAGCACAATTTTCCCCGACTGTACATTTCTGCTAAACAACTCATTTCCCCGACTGTACATTTCTGCTAAACAACTCAAATGGAACGCCTCAGAGCGAGGTAACGCCGCATATTGCGTCATGTTTTTTCGTGCGCGCAGCCCATATCGAATTATAAGACGTTGTCACGTCAAAAAATAACACCCAATTTAAGTTGCTTAAATGGACTCTCCTAATGATACCAAAGCCCTGGAAAAATTTGGCAGGAAGGTTTAATTGCACCCTGTATAAGGGGGTAAATGTATCGTAACAATATAGGCTAGCGCTCCTGGGTCACACTGCTGGGCGGGTCACAGCTTATTTTATTTTTTGCATGCTCATTGCAATGCTCGAGCTGACACTCAGCTCGCCGGGGTCACACTCACCGAGCTGGTGCGCCACATGTCGCTCCGGTCCCAGGAAGCCCATAGCCAACAGCACGAGCTGGGCCTTGTACTCGCGCTCGGTGCCCGGCACCTCCTCCATCTCCCAGCGGCCGCCCGCGCCGCGCTTCCACTCCACCTGCACCGCCGATACGCCCGCCACGTTGCCAGTACCTGGAATTGGTTTTTTTATCAGGGCGAGCAAGCCCTAGTATATCCCACAACCTGAACATTTTGTGGTACACTTTACGGAAAAACTATTACGCCTTTATTATATTTTTTTTATTATAAATTTGTGATTTAACATAGTAATTTTTATTTTTATGTAGATATGTTAGATATCATCAGTCAGTCAAGGTGTGACGATGCGAGCCCCCACAAAGCTCGGCTTTTAGCTAGTCATAAAGGAGCACTAACATGTGTGGAAAGCAACTGTGATAAGTGTCTGGCAGTAGGAGACGAGATCTCTACAGCTGTTGCGAAGAAAAAATGAAAAAAAAAAACGATCTTTATATTTTATCTGGAACTAGATACTTCCTAAGTAACCGCGACCGAAACTCCATAACTGGTGGTTTTTCTTACCTCTATAGGGGTCATAGGCAGAAAAACTTTAGCCTTTAAATTTTAGAAAACGACGTAACTCTGGGTCTCCCCTGCTCTTGGTCCATTACCTAACGGCGCACATTATATATTTAATACACCATGTTTTTTAAGCTTTGGCTAAACGCCATCTATCTAAATTCGTACCTATCTTTTCTTATTGATATATTATTAAGCTCTTACCATCGTCCAAGAACTCCTTAGTGAGGGTGGAGAACTGTCGGGGGTCGTGACCGAACTTCACTTTCACCTCCTCGTGTCCGTAGTCCACTCTGTAATCATTTAGATAGATAGATAACTCTTTATTACTCACAAATTGGTACTATAACTAGTTCGACTAACTTAAGGCTTTGTCCACATTTGTATCATTTCGGCGATCAGATCTCCGTCGCGTATCAGAATGATACGCGTATCATGATACGCCCCGATCACTATTAACCGCGTATCTGGATACGTGTCGTATCAAATACGCGCATGATCGGCTGAATGATCTAATAGGCGTCCACACTATGATACGCATACTTGATACGGCGCGATGATCGCGACGGAAATCTGATTGGAGATCTGATCGCGCAAATGATACAAATGTGGACGAGCCTTAACACGTTTACAGTAAAATGTGGGCAAGGGCGGCCTTATCGCTATAAGCGATCTCTTCCAGGCAAAAAAAATGCAGGCAGGCATTAAATAAGCAGGGTAATACAAAAAAGTGAAAACAGTAAAAACATTTAGCAGATGCTAGAGAAAAACTTACTATATATATATATAAATGGATTTTTAAATGTGTTAGTCGCGCTAATACTCGAAAACGGCTGAACCGATTGGGCTGATTTTAGTCTTAAAATATTCGTAGAAGTCCAGGGAAGGTTTTAAGTGACACGAAGTTCACCGGGACAGCTAGTCTAATATATCGCACGCTTAGAAATAAAAAGATGTATTTCAAAAATACAACTTGGTGGGAGTTAGCTGTTAAATGTATAGTAAGTTATTTAATTACCTTTCATTTAAGGCTATTTTTATGACAATAGGACGAAATTTTGAATAAACAACACTAACGTTTTAAACAATAATTCATACGTTTTTTCTATTCATATAAATGATAAAAAAAGTAAATCAGAATAATATTATCTCAGGCAATATTATTTTTTATAATAAAACGATGATGAGTCAATTACTCCAATGGCTGTAGCGTAATTTTAAAAACAAAACTGAAGTATTATGTAATAATTCTTGGAAAATATTGGAGTTTTAAAACAAAACAGAATTAACTCACATCATCATTACAATATTTTTCTAAAAAAACGAAGTATCTCAAAGATCATGCATTTTATTATTAAATAATGTGAAATTTCAGGTTATCTTTTATTCCAAAACAAATTTATTTCAAGTTACACCAGCTTATACCAAATAACAACACTACCTTCCTTCAGTCACTGTCGATGCAACACTGACTCACGTCACTTTACTAGAATCGAATTGTCCAATCCTGTTCATTGAAAAGAGAGTGACGGTCGCGCATCTCGCTCATTTTGGTCCAAACAGCACGGCTGTTGAATTCTACCTAATCTTTACGCAATGAATACGCGTTTCATTAGAAAATCATCAAATCCATGTTTTTTTAGTTACATCTTTTTTTATTAAACGAGCGATATAATAACATGCTACAGATTATTTAGTAAGTACCTCTGTTCAAAAGATGGTTATGCAGCTTTGATTTGAAAATAGCTAGTGAACTTGACTCTCGAATGTCACATGGTAAATCGTTATTGTAATCATTTTTAATTAATTATATTTTATAATACTATAATTTATAATATTTTTAAGTTTAGAGAAGCATGTAATAACAGCCATAATACCAAAAACTCACATACATAATTCATAAGAACTGTGTAATAATAAAATAGATTTAATTTACATTTAACATACGTTTACATTTAACCACAAAAAATAGTTACACTTTATGCTGTTCAACGTTTTGTCTTTATTTATCAAATACTTTCAAATGTAAAAGGCAAGTACAAAATATTATAACATAAAGCACATGAACTACTTATTTAAATAGTTCATGTGGTTTACTTGGTACTAAGTGTACCTTTAAGCTTAATAATACACAATTTTATACATACACTTTTCCAATGTATTCAGAGTAAATTGGAAAAGAGTAATATAAAATTGTGTATTACTATGTTGAACATGAATTTCCACCAAGAACCAAAAGTACACTCAACTACAACTCTCTGATAGTACAAGTACCAAAAGTACATTGTACTATCAGAGAAATTATTTATCCATAGGCAGATGGCGGACCTACGTAATTTGGTTGTGTTTTGTCAAATCGAGTCGACGGATCACGAATAACATTTAATTGACATAAGCCGTCTAATAGTGCTCCCAGACAGAAGTTATATAACGTTATATACCATTTTTTAACAATTTATAACAAAATACACGATTATTTTTTGACATGTTGTAGCATATGTTACACGATGTTATAAAAATATGTTATCGTGTTACACAATGTTTTATAACGTTATATAACTTCTGTCTGGGAGCACCTTTAGGCCGTGTTTCCACTGAGGTGTAGCGAAGCGGAGCTTAGCGGTGCCGAATTGACCATTCACCATGCTCGAAATCTTCGCTCCGCTTCGCTGTCATTCCACTCTAGAATAGCACGATTGGTCAATTCGGGCACCACTTCAGTGGAAACACACCCTAAATAACATAGATCCATCATCTGCCAATAACCAACACTAAATTGTACCTGAAAACTCTGGGCCACTGCGGCCACGGGTTGTCCTGACCTCGCGTCTTCTTGGGTTCGGGCAGGATTTCGAACGTCGTGATAGACTTCGCACCGTGACGGAGCGACGTCGCTATACAGTCGCACCTGTAAAACATAACAAATAAGTATAGTAGCCCCTCGCTAATCCGGCTCCTGGCTAGTCCTGCGCCCCTTGTAATCCGACTTGCATTATTTTGGCTAATATTTATTTATTTACGTAATGTAAAATTTGAAACTAAAAGCTTTGTTACGTTATTTTTGTCACAATGGATGCAACGGTTTCTGTTACAGCCCAAGTACCAAGCTTCAGTAGTGATTTGTAGTTCAGATATGACCTTATCAATCCCACTGACATTTGATTTAATTGACACTGAGATTTGTAAAGACACTGGGGCGCTTGCCCATACAAATCATTTTTTTTTCTCTTTCAGCGCTGTTACTTTCACAGTAGACTATATAAGGGACACAACACACCCTAAACTCTAAAGTATTATCACTTAGTTTTATTACACCTAGTATAATGTATATCAAATATCCTCTCATACATACCCAGTATCCCCTCCACCGATGATCAGCACATCCTTGTCCTTGGCTGACAACTCTGGGGCGGCCGGCTTGCCTCTGCCGTCGGCTTGGGCCTGCCTCTTCTGCCATCCCTCCAGGAACTCCATAGCGAAGTGTACACCGGATAGCTGTCGACCCTTGAGCGGCAAATCGCGCGGCCAGGTTGCGCCCGCGCAGAGGACTACTGCATCGTATCTAAAGAAGAATTATATCGTATTGTATGGTTCATGGTATGTATGTATATGTAAATTTTTACATAATATTAATATGACGTCCAAGCTTTAATCCAGTCGCGGAAAACACCAAACAAGTAGCAATTCATAAATTCCTAAGTTTGTTTTCATCGCATCCCTATCTGGGGGCTTTGCGAAATATTTGCGCAGATAGCAAGATATTTGCGCGCGTGAAATTTATAACCAAAGGACCAGTATTTATTAATTTCCAAATACTGTATTTAAAACTATCAGGATTGACAGGACGGGCATTCATAATTTGGTCAGATTGACATAAGCTAATGCGCGGTTTGTAGAATTTATAGTTTCACAAACTTTGTAAATATGAAGATAAACTTTTCAGAAACCGTGCATAAAATAAGTGACGTAGGTCCTTCATCCTTTGAGTCAATAAGTCAATTCCTCCGATCACACATATTAACCATCACTCACTCATTAGACAGATCCACAGCGGATATATCTTTCCCGACGTCGACGTTACACTTGAAGCTGACGCCCTCGGCCGTGAGCAGTTTGATGCGTCGCGCCACAACCTCCTTGCTGAGCTTCATGCTCGGTATGCCGTACTGCAGCAGACCGCCGGGACGGTCGTTACGCTCGAATACTGTTACCGTGTAGCCCGCCTGTAATTTGTAAATGTATCAGCGTGTTTACACAGGCGCCGCAGCGGCAGCGGCACCGCCACCGCGGCGACACCGCTGCATACTCTTGTATTTCTATGGGTTCTTTTCACACGGCGCCGCCGCGGCGGCGAGCGTTGCCGCAGTTTTCAACAAACATACGAGACTAGTCGGACCCATGATCGCGCCGCGGCGGCGAAAAACACTGCCACTGCGGCGCCGTGTGTAAGCATATTATGCTTAGGGACCGGGAACATAAATAGTTGTGAGATAATCTATACATATTATAAAACAAAGTCGCTTTTTTTCCCTCATTTCCCTTTGTTCCCTTTAATCTTTAAAACGACGCAACGGATTTTGATGATTCTTTTAGTGTTAGATAGCCCATTTATCGAGGAAGGCTATAGGCTATATCATGCTAAAGGTCGATTTACACGGGTGACTAACGGGTCGATTTTAGTCACCCGGCAGTCGAATCGCCTGTCCAAGTCGAATCGCCACCCCATTTACAAAAATCGCCTGTGACTAGTTCATTCTGCGTGAAAATTGCGCGTCTGCGCTCGCTACAGTAGTATTTGCAGCAAGCGATCGCTTGCGACTGAGCGTTTACACGGTCGATTTTAGTCATTGGCCGCACGACTTTGGGGCTTGCGACTTTAGCCGCATGCGGCGTAGTCGAATTGCCATTTACACGGTCGATTTTCGCCGTGCGGCGTAAATCGTGCGGCTTTAGTCACCAGTGTAAATCGGCCATAAGACTAATAGGAGCGAAGAAATAGAGGAAACTGTGGAAAAAACGAGGAAAATTATTAGGGCTAACTTGAACGCGCTAATCTCAGGAACTACTGGTCCGATTTGAAAAATTCTTTCCGTGTTAGATAGCCCATTTATTGAGGAAGGCTATAGGCTAAATATTTTATCACGCTAAGACTAATAGGAGAATGTGGAAAAAACGGGGGAAATTATTTGAAAGGGCTTATCTCGCGAACTACTGGAGCAATTTTTATGTTATTTGGCACAGATAAGAAGTAGACCACGTGAAGGATCATGGGCTATCGATTTTAATCATTTTTTC
Organism: Polyommatus iphigenia; assembly: GCA_963422495.1. Taxonomy (NCBI): domain Eukaryota; kingdom Metazoa; phylum Arthropoda; class Insecta; order Lepidoptera; family Lycaenidae; genus Polyommatus; species Polyommatus iphigenia. Next base: position 21,453,878 of record OY730186.1, on the reverse strand, counting down.
AGTGGCTATATATTTTATTCCCGTGCGACGCCGGGGCGGGTCACTAGTAAATTATAATTTTAGAGATGTGTGTCACGTGTAACGATTTGGAAAGCACGCAAAATTACAAGTGTTTTTGACGTTATAACATTAGGTGGAAATAATTTTGATAAATTCAAATTTTAAATATTTCGAGGTGCTTTAATTTCTGATCTGACCTGAATGTAAGTATACCTTATTGAGCTGATGCGCACACGCCAAACCGGCGGGGCCGGAGCCGACCACGGCAACAGTTTTGCCGTTGCGATGCTCAGGCGTCTGAAAAATAAAGAAAATGTTTCATGTACTATCAGAGAAGTTGATTCCTATGCAGATGGCGGACCTAAGTAACTTGGTCGCGTTACGTCAAACCCAGCCGATCGATCACAGCTAAGTGCTAACATTGAATTGACATCAGCCGACCACATGACGTAGGTCCGTCAACTGTCTAGGAATCAATTTCCTCGATGGTACATACATAATCACATAATACCAAGCCGCAATAAACATATATTTTCTATTAGGGTTTATATTTTGTTGTGCTTGTTGAGTTATTCACAATACGGAACTCGGATATGAAAGCATACGTCATATTTGTTTTCCGATCAAAGTTTTATGTTTCACCTGTCAAGCAAAACCTAGGTAACATTCCATAATTTAGCCGGCGTTTATTGGCCGACAAAAACTCATACTTAACAGTCAGCACCAGTGCTGATTGTAAGGGTTCCGTACCCAAAGGGTAAAAGGGGACCCAGCTATTACTAAGACTTCGATGTCTGTCCGTCTGTCCGTCACCAGACTGTAACTCAAGAACGGTAATAGCTAGAAAGTTGAAATTTTCACAGATTATGTATTTCTGTTGCCGCTATAACAACAAATACTAAAAACAAAATAAAATTAATATTTAAGGGGGGCTCCCATACAAGTTACAACAAACATGATTTTTTTAAACATTTTTTGCTCGGTATCAATGATGACGACAGGTAGACCTGAAATGTTTACAAAATACTCAGTTTTATTCATACTTTTTAATTAATACATAATAAAATTTAAATAAAGCCCGACCAACAAAATAAAAAACCTCGCCATATTGCGGAAAACTACTGGAACTAATTTCTTCAACTGGCAATAATCTTTATGAGATGTCATAATTGTCATCTGTCAAAGTGTGTTCTCGATTGTACGTGATATATTTCTTAGACAAGTGGGTTATTTGGCAGAATGTCGCAAAAAGCGATGGTTTGCCGTAAATAAAAAAAGAAGAAGAAGTGGGTTATTTACGCGATATAATGCCGAAAACTATTAAAAGCCAGTTAAGAAAAGTTATTTATAATATCAATAATTACTTGTCGGAAAGAAAGTCTGAAGGAATGGACTCTATTCCTCTAAATAACATCACGGACCTTGTTGTCAACATGACTGGTAGGTACCTCATATAGTGTGTGCAATTTGAATTGGCTAATTTGTGATTAGTTTAATTTAAAAGTTCTGTTTTTAGGTGTATCCCGATCGTCCGTAATGAAAATACGAAGAGAAGGTCAGACTTCAGTTGTATTTTCTACACCAAAGAAAAATAAACCGAAAACAAAAAAGAAAATCAATCTGGATGATTTCGATCTCTGTGCAATTAGGCATAAAATACAAGAATTTTATACCGTCCGAAAAGAAGTACCGAGTTTGAAGCGGTTGCTTGCAGCTCTGAAAGAATCCATAAATTTTGTTGGTGGCAGAGAGTCTCTTCGTTTACTCTTGCACAAATTAGGTTATAAATTTAAAAAATGTAGAAACCAAAGGACAATTCTTATGGAGCGGTATGATATAGTAGCTTGGAGGGATAAATATCTACAAGAAATCAAAGATGTAAAGGAGAGCGGTATGCCAGTTGTATACCTCGATGAAAGCTATATTCATACTTCTCTCAATCATGCAAAATGCTGGCAAAGTGAAAATGAGCCTGGTGTGTCTAAATCTGTTGCTAAAGGCAAAAGATATGTGATTGTCCATTGTGGCGGCAAGACTGGGTTCGTCCCGAATGCTTTATTAATTTACAATGACAAAGAAAAAAAAGAAGATTTCCACGAAGCCATGAATAAAGTTAATTTTAAAAAATGGGTATTGGATAAATTAATACCCAATTTACATGAACCAACCTGTATAGTCATGGACAATGCTAGATATCATTCTAGCCAAATTAACAAGCCACCAAACATGAATAATAGAAAACATGAAATTGCAGAATGGCTTACATCAAATGATATTGCCTACCCTGCTTATGCCACCAAAAGTATGCTAATGGTTATAGTCAATCAAAACAAACCTGACCCGATATATGAAATTGATAGTTTAGTACAGGATTATGGTCACAAAATATTAAGACTGCCTCCTTATCATTGTGACCTCAATCCTATTGAGATGATATGGGGTATTGTAAAAGGGAAGGTTGCCACAAAGAATGTTGGTTTAGACAATATCACATTCATGCAGCTTGTAAAAAACTGTTTTGAGGTAAATATCACATATTTCGACAAAAATAAAATTAAATATTTTGTTTACCATTACTGATTTTAAATTATTCTTATAGGATATTACTGCCGATACATGGAGTAATTGTTGTGATCATACAAATAAAATAGAAAAAGAATATAGACAAAGGGGACCAGTAATTGATGGAGAAATTGAACAATTTATCATAAATGTTGGCGGCAATGACAGTGAAACATCCACAAGTGGCAATGAGTCAGAGATATCTGACATTGAACCACTACAATCTGACCATGAAGATGAAATAATATATGAATGTGTTGAATATTTAGATTCTGAGTTTGATGAATAATTTAAATAAAAGTTTAATAATGAAATTATGAAGTTGTACTTTTTTAAACTGCCTATATACTTTAAAACTATACATAAATGCTATGGTTTTGTATAGTCTATATTAAAATTAGTCTATATTAAACACTAGCTAAAAAGTGTACACTAGCCAATTCGCAAGTGTATCACTGTACTAGATGTTGCCATATTCATAGTTCATTTAGCGCCCTCAGGGCAGGTTTTCTATTTTTTTGGTCAGGCTTTAAAATTAAAATATTAAGGGGGGCTGCCATACAACAAAACACATTTTTTTCCTATTTTTGCTCTATAGTGGTACGGAACCCTTCGTGCGCGAGTCCAACTCGCACTTGGTCGATTTTTTTTAATGAGAGCACGCCACTTAATTTCCGCCGCGATCATAATCTGTAGGGCCTCTACTAATGGACGCTCCCGCCCTATTTATAACGCCTCCGTGGTCGTGGTTAGAGCGTGGCTCTCGACTCAGTGGTCGTGGGTTCGATTCCCGCGTTGGAAACATGTTATTTCCAAGTTTGGCTAGGACAATGCAGGCTGACCACCCGATTGTCTGACAACTGACAAGTAAGATGATCCATGCGTCGGATGGGCATGTCGGTCTTGCGCCTGATCAGTGATCTCTCGCCAGTCGTGTCGGTCTTCCGTCTCACTGGGTTATGAGAGTAAAGGAATAGAGAGTGCTCTTGTGTACTGCGCACACACTTGGGCACTATAAAATTACTCCTGCTGGCCTGGTTTCAATGAAACCGGCCACCGTCACCGAAACCGGAGTGGGGGGTATTATTATTATTATTATACATAAATCTGGGTCTGGACTCTGGTCAGCACTCACCTCAGGATGTATCCAGCCGTTGTCGAAGGCGTGATCTATGATGGCGCACTCGATGTTTTTGATGGTGACTGGCGGTTCAGAGATGCCCAATACACACGCACCCTCGCACGGCGCCGGACACACGCGCCCGGTGAACTCTGCACAGACATTTTTGTTGAAGTATCAAGACTGTTTGGTTGAGTTATACTTGAAGATAGATTATGACGTGACTTGTGAGCAATGATATTATTGCGATAAAACGCCTCGTAAACTCTTGAGGGATATTTTAAAGTCTATCAGCCTTACTTATAAAAATCTTCTTTATCATCGTCTTAAGAGTTTGGTGTGCTTGTAAGTTGTAACAACTAGATAGTTTATTGTGCTTTAAGTACTCTGTAACTCATGACGATGAAAGATTTAATAGCAAGTATTGATGATAAATCATGGCTTTCAATACTTATACGCGTTTTTAAGTGTGCTCTTTCTCTGGCACAGCGTGTTTTTTACTAATACCACAATAATAATTATTAAGAACAATTCTTTTGTTATCCAACAAAAAATTTAATTTTGTAGTTTCAAGATGTTTTTTTTTTCTTTCGCGAACCGCATTATTATACACATTAGAGCTCATACATACCGGGGAAGTTGTTGGTCTGCAGCAGCTGAGCTAAAGCGCCCTTCCAATCAGCGCGGTAGACGAGGTCGTTGAACTTGGGTATGATGTTGCCGAGCGGACAGCCGTGCCCGCTCTGACAGAACGGCACGCCACACTCCATACAACGCGCCGCCTGTAGGGTTGTCAGATTAAATAAGAAATAAATAAATTTTCGTAGTAAATTGATTTGATTTTCTTAATATGATCGTCAAAGTTAAATACTTTTGAAACGCTAAAAACGGTTTCACGATTAATCGACGAATGTAATTTTATTGTTCTGCACGTCGTGTAATGTTGTAGTTGTTTCATTAAATATTATCGCTCACAATGCGTATTTCAAAGATTTAAAAATCCATTGTTGGTTCCCGCTACTAATAAAAATACACACCGATGATAGATAACATTATAAATAATGTGTTTTCTTCTGCCCCGACTTTTCCAGAAAAACGCACACCATCTTACGTTTGTGTGCACAGAGTGTATTTAAACGTTAGTATTCACTTTATTTAAATATTCCGGCCGTCCCAGCCCTACCTGCACTCGGAGCCCGCGTCGCACGTGTCCCCACGCGTAAATCTCATCCCAGTCGCGCATGCGCGTCTGCGCCGGCCGGTACAGCGTGCTCTCGCGCGGGTACTTGATGAAACCTCTGCGGAAGCGAGATGGTTATATTATATAATTCAAATTCAAATATCAATAAAATCAAAATACGTACATGTCTTGTGGAAATAGGGTTGATCGTTTTATCTGATTGGAAGTTATCTATTCAGAAGCTATAGTGAAAAGATTAACTCCTAACACCTCAGAAACTTTGCTTATGAGAATTTTCATATCGAGAACATGCTAGCTATAGTCTTTCAAGAAAGTGAAGAAATTAAAAAGTGGCAACATCGTAGTGTTATCCCTTTCAAATCAATCTAAGAAAAAAGGGATGACACTACGATGTTGCCACTTTTTAATTTCTTTACTTTTTTGACAGACTATACAATACGCACCTAGTTTTATCGAGTATTTTCTCCAAGTTCTTCTTATCGTGCTCCACATTTCTCACCGCCTCCTCAATATCGACAATTCCGTTCTCTTCTTTCCCGTTCTCGACCTTAGCGACGGGCGCTTGTTGTAGCGCCATCTGTTTAAGCGCCCTCTGGTATTCGTACGGGAAGACTTTGACAAACTTCTTGGCGGCCTCCGGCCACGATTCTAGAAGGTTCTTTGCGATGACAGAGCTGCAGAAAAAATAAAAAACTTGTTATTGTCTAATTATATTGTAACTAAAATGATTCGTGAATAGCAAAGTTATAGCGCGAAATATCGCTGAAATTATTTATGAAACATTATTGGATCACGTAAGTATCTTAAAATGTGCATCATAAGTATTTAAAATAAGTGAGCCGTGTATATTTTTAGCCACGTTTTTAGCCACGCCTTTTAAAAGACAAATAAAGCAATATTTTTGATAGGTAATCAAAAATATTGCTTTATTTGTCTTTTCTGATACTTCGGAATAGTAGCTAACCCGGCGCACAAAGACAAACGACCTGTTAGTGTGTTAGTGTATTCGCTGTGTCACTAAGAAAGTTTATGTAATGCAAAAATCTTTTACCTACAAGGACGCGCATTATCGTCATGCGAAAAATCCTTTTTTATCAGTTTATTTCACACAAAAACATTCACCTCCACCGTGGGTGTCGCAGACACAATAGATTATCAATTGTTATGCGGCAGCCGGCTGTCGCTCTGGGATTGATGGGTTAACAAATTATACTTATGAAAAAAAAAAAGACACAACAAAAACCATTTTCTTCGAATCACAAAAACTCACCCTGTATACTCGACAAACTCCTCCAAAAGTTTCTGGACTTCATCCAGGTCCTCCTGTATCTCGAGCGGCAGTAGCTCCACCGTCTCCATGTTGCACTTGCCCCGGAACGAGCCGTCGATGTCGTACACGTAAGCGATACCACCTGCAAATGAAGTATTGTGAAAGAACTGCATTAATAAGAGGGAACTTAAAATTATTATTAGACTAGCGACCCGCCCCGGCGTCGCACGGGTATCAAATATATAGCCACTGAAATGGGTGCGTGTACTTGTGTACGCGCGTGAGAAGTTATACTTCTTTGGCATCATTAAATAGCAAATATTAAAAATTAATATTATAATTTGATGTTCAATTTTAATTTTTATCACAAACTTTTTATTAAATGTTTTATTAAATTTATTTCTTTATTTTGTGAATATTAAATAACCAATAATAAGTATTTAACATTAATAATTTAATAATATTTAGTGTTAATTATATTAAATAAAAGTATTTTAATTTATATCAATAAATAATACATACGGATAGTTAACCTCAATTATATTGGAGCACTTGAAAAAGTATAAAAGCACAATTTTTTTTCACTAATATTCACAAATAGTAAGTAATATCAATCAAAATATTCAATTTAAATCACTACTGAATATAATTTATTAGCACATATATAATTCGCACTTGTATGAAACTCAAACACGTGTTGTGAATGTATAAACTAGAGACATGTTGATAAATATTATAAATATGAAAACAGTGATCAGAGGTGACGAGCGTACCAACATGCGCGACTAATATCGAGGTTCAATTCCTATTTTGTTGGTAGCTTTTTTTTCGAGACTTAATGAGCGGTTAAGCAGACGGCTTCATACTGTTAATTTTGTGTCACAGGTGCGCGCGCATCTTAAAATTTCACTCTCACCATTTTTTCATAACGCGCCTAAAGAAGTATAACTTCAAAAATGATTAAAATTGATAACCTATCACGATCCTTCATGTGGTCTACTTCTTATCTGTGCCAAATAATATAAAAATTGCTCTAGTAGTTCGCGAGATAAACCCTTTCAAATAATTTCCCCCGTTTTTTCCACATTCTCCTATTAGTCGTAGCGTGATAAAATATAGCCTATAGCTTTCGTCAATAAATGAGATATCTAACACTGAAAGAATTTTTCAAATCGGACCAGTAGTTCCTGAGATTAGCGCGTTCAAGTTAGCCCTTTCAAATAATTTTCCCCGTTTTTTTCACATTTTCCTCTATTTCTTCGCTTCTATTAATCTAAGCGTGATAAAATCTAGCCTATAACCCTCCTCGATAAATGGGCTATCTAACACTGAAAGAATCATCAAAATCCGTTGCGTAGTTTTAAAGATTAAAGGGAACAAAGGTACATGAGGGAAAAAGAAGCGACTTTGTTTTATAATAAGTATAGATATAGATTGATTAATGCGAGTGAGTGATAAGTGAATAAATCTAAAATTTTACGTTCTGTACGAGTCGTTTAATTTAATTTCATTTCATACGTCCCGTACGTATCAAACACATCTTGTACGCTCCGCCCACGTTCCGTACGCATCACTTACGTCCTGTACGCATCACTTGCATCTCGAACGCACCATTCAAATCCCATATGCCCCTCCTACGTCCAATACGTACCGCTCATGCCCGCAGCGAAATTTCGTCCCACGAGTCCCAGCACGAGCGCTCGGCCCGCGGTCATGTACTCGCAACCGTGGTCGCCCGCGCCCTCTGCCACAGCTACACAGCCAGAGTTGCGCACGCAGAAACGCTCCGAGGCTATTCCTCTGCAATAGAATATTAAATTAAAAATTAAAAAAACCCGAGTTAAAACTCTAATACTTTGTCAGGAATCAACACTGAGCGGGCAGATGGTGATGAACTATTGTTATGAAAAGCCGTGATCATATTATCATAGTCAGGGAGCCCTAGAACATTTTTTTTATAATAATCAAGCTATTTTTTTGTGAGTAGCTTTATTTTGATACGACAAAAAACATTTTTATCTACGAAAAATCTTGAAAGTGGTAGCTAACAGAGATAGAAAGGATTTCATACTTTGATTTGATGGTCCTAAAATATGGATTGTTCTATTAAACCATCAAATCAAAGTATGAAATCCTTTCTCTAATAAAATCAAATCTATCAAAATCCTTCCTATCAACTTTTAATTAAAAAAAAAACTAGAGGAAAATCGCATCTATGCCACGGACATACACACATACACACAAACAGACAGACACGTCGTGTTAAAGTTATAACACCCCAACTTTTTGTCAGGGGTAAAACAATATAAGTACATAAATGAATAAAATCTCTTTCAAGCGTTTGACATATAATTTGGAATCACACAATTTCCCTTTTACTTTTACCAGTATATTACCAGTGGTCTTCAAAAAAGTATGACAAATACAAAGTTTAAAATATTTAAAGTAGCACATATTAGGTCTCCATAAACTGAAGGTAACAGAAATATATTATTTTACATTCCTTTATTTAAGATATTACCTGAAGTATGCTCTGCCCGAGGTAGCGCCGTACAGACACACGTTACCAACGATCACGTTGAGGTGGGACTCGAACGGCGAGTTCTTGGGCGGGTAGATGATCACAGTGCCGCCAGATAGACCCTTGCCTAGAAAACAAAAATGGAATTATAATTTTATTCTAAAATTGAAACACTCAATTTGACCTATGTGTTGAGAATACATGCTTTTGGTAATTGTAATTTTATTTTTTATACGTAGTTATAAAGAAGGTAAAATACTAAAATGCCAACTCTTACTGATGAATCACGTTACAAAATGAGAAACTTTCAATTACAAAGTGGCCAGTAGAGTTACGTTCTATTAACTATGATACTGACCGACATAATCATTAGCGTCGCCCTCCAGGGTGACAGTGACGCCCTTCGCCAGGAACGCGCAGAAGCTCTGCCCCGCGGAGCCCTTCAGAGATATGTTGATTGACGTGCCGTCAGGGAGACCGGCGTCGCTGTACTTCCTGAAATACATATTATTTGTTACAATCGTTGTTGAAGTTTTAATGGTTTAAAGATAACGAACATATTAAACGCATATTGACCTTTAACACATTTTTCTTGGGATTTTAATTTACATTTTTCATGAATATTAGAGCTGAGTGAAATAAATGGTTATTAATTTATTTACACTTTGATTTGTTACCGACTTTTGCATGCTTAGAATTCTGGAATACCCCATAATATACACTCACTTCATTCTGTAATATTCTGGAGCTTAATAACATTCATAAATAATTTCCCGTTGTGTTCTAATATATTATCCTACCGTTCTCTATCATAGGCTCTATCATAATATATAGCTTTTTGACATTGACATACTAAATAAACTCTGTTTAGACAGTGGTGCGATTTAAAGCTTTAGATCATAGGTTCTCAACGTGGGCGATAACGCCCCCTTGTGGGCGTTTGAGACTTTCGGGGGGGCAGTAGAAGACCCAGAGAAAATTAGGGGGCATTGAGATGGCGCAGATGGGGCGTGGGTAGATTAAAAAATATAGTCTAAAAAGGCAAAAAAAAATACACCCTAATCACGTACTAAGGTAAAATAAAAATTAATATCGTTTAATTTTTGTAATTATTCTAATTTAGGTATTGTTATCATTTTTATCAAGTGTGCACGTATTATATATGCAAAATATTGCTCAATATAACTAAGCATGCGTTTTAATTGCTCCCATTGAAACATTCTTCTTTCATTCTTCATTTTAAACTCACAAATAGGATAGGGGTCATATTCCTATCTTACGACTATAATAATATAATATCTTACGTTTAAATATAATCGTGGCAATAGCTGTTTTAAAATTGGGGGGGGGGGGGGGGGGGGGGGGGTTCTCTAGAAAAAAAAACATATTTTCATAGTGGGCGGTGAGCAAAATAAGGTTGAGAAACTATGCTTTAGATCATGACTTTGAACTGTACTTATATATTATTATCGATATTATATTACTAACATGGCGATATGATATGACAGAGTCGAGGTAAACGCTCGGTCCTCGTTCGTGATAGTCATGTCGATGTCTGCGCGCGTCTCTTTGCCCCCCAGTACTCCGCTGCAGCGCTCGATCAACTGATTGTCCAAACGCTTCTCTAGTTGGAAGTCCTGTTAAAAAGCATTTATTTAAAATTTAGATTTTAGATCTACGTTGATCTATAAATGGCGTAAAAATTTATGCTTATATGCAAGAGATTAAACGAATGTTTAATAAATAGTTATTGTCGTCATGATTTTATAATGAAAAAAAAAAAGATAAAACATTTACACAAGGAAGTGGAAATATCTTTATTCTTTTAAAATAGGAGTATTAATTTGCGGATTTTTAATCTTTAACTTTTATATCACTTGGAGACGTATTTTCCTAGGTGTGTGTACGTAATACGTATATACATGTGTGCACGTATATGCGTACGCGTACGTACCTGCGATTTCGATCCACCAACGATGTTAACACCGGGGCGCATGTGCAGCGCGTTCTTCAGTATCAACTGTAGATTTAGTAGTCGCGCCTTGGGGTTTGTGTTACCTTCGCGAACCTAGTAAAATATAAGAAAAAGAAATGTAATAACAGATTTTTAAATGTGAACTACATCTTATATATAAAATTCTCGTGTCACAATGTTAGTCCACGAACTCCTCCGAAACGGCTTTACTGATTTTTACCAAATTTTATATGCATATTCAGTGGGACTGAGAATCGGCTACTGGGTACTTTATATATTGATAAGTGCATTTATTGAATAAATAATAGTAAATTATTACAACCTGAGACTGACTGCGACCATTGTTTATGCGACGAGATAGCGATCGACGTTGCCATGGCGACATATTTATTTAGTCACTTCAATAAAATAATATGGGCGAAATACTTTATATTATGGCAAAGCAACGTTTGCCGGGACAGCTAGTAATCTTATATTATAAAAAGAATTGTGTATGCGTTGTAAATATTTATTTACCTTCAGGAGGTCAGTGCGACCAATCAGCTCTTGGAAGCGACGTACGCCAACTGACGCCATTAGAGTGCGGACCTATAAATAAAATGACGATTAATTGACAACATTTTTGCGCAAACGAAGTTTCGGTCTCCGGTTAGTAAACAAATCAAAAGGTTAACATCATTTAACATTTATCCCCTTTTTATTCATTTTTGGGCATTCAATTCTTAAGAAATGATATAGGTAAATTAATTTTAGGGGGCAATTACCTCCTCGGCCAGCATGAACAGGTAGTTGATGACGTGTTCCGGTTTGCCGGCGAACTTCTTACGCAGCACGGGGTCCTGCGTCGCGATGCCCACCGGACACGTGTTCAGGTGACACTTGCGCATCATCGTGCAACCTGAAAGTGGGGAATATATTATGAGGTGTCTTTTTAGAACAATCTTAATAGCTACAACCTGTGAAGATGTTTTAATGTATATTTAAACACTAGCTATTTGACCGAGCTTCGCTCGGTATTCGATAGAACACGAATAAAATGACATTTTCTAAAAATGATTCCTAGCTAGATCGATTTATCGCCCCCGGAACCCCCCATATAATTTCATGAAAATCGTTGGAGCCGATTCCGAGATTCCAAATATATACAAGAATTGCTCGTTTAAAGATATAAGATAGTAACTGGATAACATTTAATTGCTTAGATTTTTAATATTAAAATTAAACGTCAAACAGGTGGAATAGCAATAGGCTACTTTTATGCCAAATAGTCCGTGTTCTTTTGGACAATCGCCGTAGATGCGAAGGGGAACAAAAAGTCAGGACTAAAACAGTTACTTTACTAGCAAAGCAATTGATAAGATAAGCACGATTTTTGCACTCTGTCGATAAAAAGAGACATAATATAATATTGACATCTCCCTGACTGCTCCCACTGCGAAATAGACTTACCTAGTGCGATAAGCGGCGCAGTGCTGAAGCCGAACTCATCGGCGCCGAGCAGTGCGGCCACCATCACGTCGAAGCCCGTGCGGATCTGACCGTCTGCTTGGACCACCACCCTGTATACAATCATATTAAATTATATTTAAATTACAATACACTTTACCTATTTGTGACAACTTTTTAGTTTTAAGCTATTGCAAAGCTTTTATCGCGGACTTTGACCGCGGCGACCGAATCAAGAAATTCCGTAACGAAAAACACCTAACATTCGTCTAACGTCGTTTTGGTTCGGCAGACTTCGGCTCGTTGTGGCTCGGGGTGTGCGGCCCAGTAGAGCCGTGTGGCGTTGCCAGACTTCGGCACAATGTTTGTGTGCGTGCGACTAATTAATCCCATACAAACACACAAAAATTGCCATTTTACAGTACGGATAACGGAACGCTTCACGACTGTGAGTCTAACTCCCACTTGGCCATTTTATGTCTACGATTGTCTTAAGGGAAAGGCACTAATGCTAGACACGGAACTAATAGATGACACTTACGACAAAAATACCATAAAAATAAGAATTACTCTAATTATTTCTCAACACTGTACATTTTATAAGCTTCTTAAGCTATCTGTTGATGTGAAAAAATATTTTAGGGACGCCTTCGGGAACAAAATTTTAAAATGGGATCAGTTTTCGTAAATAATGTGACCGCGTCAACACGCGCTCGGCAATTTCTTAGCAAATAGGTTAAGGAAGGCGAAACTTTGCACGTAAGTTTTGAATACATTTATTAGATTTTTTGTAATTTCTATTGATTTCATTGAACTAATGGTCATGTTGTATACACTAATTAATGTTTATTTATGATTTTTTATCCATTTTCCCTTACAATATAAAGGGTGTCTATTATTAGTTCTTGAAAATGTAAAAAAACCTAATAGATGACATGGATCTCATCTTTAAGTTTTGCAATACATACTAAAGTTATTTTGTAGTTTATTCTACTGCAAATATCATCATTCATCACTATTCTCTGAAAATATAATTAATTCTATTAACAAACTCAGAACTTAGAACTACTGTAAGTACCTAAAAATGGACATGGTGGTGGACTAATATTACACCTTGTACTGATCTAAAAATCGATTGCTTTAGTTTTTTAGCAGTAAAAAGAAGAAAAAGGAGAGCTGAGAAAAGAAATAAGAAAAAAGAAGAGGCAAGAGAAGCATAGAGACTAAAGACCGAAAATAAATTTGCCAGGAAAAAAAATATGAAACATAAAAATAAAAGGAAAGATAGTTTCAGCATGGAAGAAGTATGAATAGAATCTGGAAAAAACGTGGATAATATTTCTGATGCATGTAGTTACTATGATGAAGTAATTGAAATCTTTTGAAAAACGGCAAATAAAGACCTAATAATAGGAAAAACGTAAAATGTAATGTAATGTTCTATGTCAACTATTAGTTCATATTGGTGTCTACTCTTACTCCTTTTTTACAAAAAGGCCAATAATACATTTTTAATTGATTTGTCAGAGAATAATTATTATAATAATTTTATTTTGTAAGAGTTACTGAAGACATGGAACAAGTTATCAATCCTTTATTTTCATAAATATATATTTTATAACATTCAAATGTTTCATGTTCCCTTAAAGTGTCTGCCATTAGTGCTTTTCCCTTATATGTTTTCCGAATAAACTAAGAACATAATGTATATTCACCTGGATCTCAAGTCGTTCAACACTAGAACTTGGTGCGTCTCCGCGACGCCGAGCTCCCACGGTAACCCGGCCGACTTGATGCCCGTCCACGAACTAGCGCCGGTGCCGCCGTCGTGGCCCGAGATCACGATGTGCTCAGCTTTGCCCTGGTGGAAGTAGAGGATGTAAGTAAGTAGATTGAGCCGGTATATAAACTAAGTGATAATACTTCAGGGTGTGTATGTGTTTCTTGTATAGAGTTCACCGTAAAAGTAGCAGGACTGAAAGAGCAACTTTTTTTTAAACTTTTGTATGGGAAAATCCATGACGCGGAGACGGCCCATACAAACCCCAAAAAAAATATTTGCTCTTTCATCGCTGCTACTTTCACAGTAAACTCTATAAGGAACATAATATACTCACCCTTAAGTATTATTATTTATCACTAAGTTTTGTTTCAGCCTGTCCCATTACTGATTATAATATTATATCGCTGGTTCTATTAAGATTTGCAATCAATGCTATTGATGATTTTTAGTCACTTGAATAAGCGTGTACGTATTTACCACATACCTTAGCAACACCGGAAGCGACGACACCAACGCCAACTTCAGACACCAGTTTGACGGAGACTCGCGCGCGCGGGTTGGCGCACTTCAGGTCGTATATCAGCTCCGCCAGGTCCTCTATGGAGTAGATGTCGTGGTGGGGGGGAGGGGAGATGAGACCCACCCCGGGCACGGAGCACCGCGTGCGAGCTATGTCAGCTGTCACCTTGTAGCCTGGGGAGAAATGGGATTATTTAGTTATTTATTTCATGTGTCAAATGCGATGTGCTTACGGTTCTTACTACTCTTTGTCATTAATTTACTATGTATAACATTAGGTAAAGTTAGCTCAATATTTCATACAATATTGCTTCCAAAATACTCTGTACTACAATCTATATATTATATAAAAATGGATTTTCAAATGTGTTAGTCGCGCTAAAACTCAAAAACGGCTGAACGGAATGGGCTGATTTTAGTCTTAAAACATTCGTAGAAGTCCAGGGAAGGTTTTAAAGTGACACGAAGTTCACCGGGACAGCTAGTTATTTATAAGAGTCGGATATCGTTTTGTCTCAATTACTTATCATAATGAAGAAACTCTGGAATAAATAATAATCTGCCAATATAATAATTAATCATTATTTAAAACTGACCCTGAATAAGGAATGGCGCGTAGCTCCTACTTTAATTTTAAAGTATTCCTTATTTAATCGTATACTGTTTACACGTTTGTTGCTTTTGTCTGATAAGCTAGAAAATTACTTGACAGACAATGGCAGACATTGTCTGATACGTTAGAAAAGTCACTTGACACAGGAAGAGCAATTTTTATGTATTTTTTGTCGAGACTAATGTTGTTGCCAAAAACTTGTTGGCAATGCAAAGTATGTTTTTTTAATATTCAATTTGTTTTATAACTATGCTGTAATAGCCGTTATTTGGTCCTTAACACCTCCATCGTGGGTTTTGCAGACACAATAGATTTTCAATTGTTATGCGGTAGCCGGCTGTCGCTTGGGGGTTGATGGGTTAAATAAAAATAAGTGTAAACTCTTTTACTAGTACGAAGTCAAATTAACAATAAATAATAATAATTATCGAAACAATACAAACCAGGTAACTCTCCTCCCTCGCCGGGCTTAGCGCCCTGCGCCATCTTGATCTGTAGGTCGTCGGCGTGCGCGAGGTACGACGCCGTCACACCGAAACGACCCGACGCCACCTGCTTGATCGCTGAACGCTTATTGCACTCCGGATCCTGGTGTAAGAAAACAGGTATGAATGAAAACCTCTATCTTTCTGTATATTTACGCCAGTCTCAATCAAAAGTAAACTTAAACACTTCTACAATAATCACACAGTCAATATGCTCGGTTCAATAATAAGACTTATTATTCGTAAAAATCAGTAGTAGTTTAGACCCTAAACTGGAAATAACATACAATGAAACCTGGTTAAGCGGGGCCTGGCCAAATGAAAAACCTCTATTATTGACTGTTGCAATGATGGCCCGGCACTATTTCGTTAAATTACCTCTGTTAATGGATTTTTAGAAACTGATTAAATGAGATTTGAATTCTAAGACTTTTTCGATATTTAACTCTATAATTGAGACTCTGTAGCTCATTAACCTCTATAAGCGGGACAAATTATGATATTTGTAACCAGTTTTGACGTGTTTGCTTACATACATTATATTGTGCATGTTTTTTGTTAGTATAGTACTAACAAAAAACATGCACAATTTTTGAACTAAAAAACCAACGGAATAAGTGTAAAAAATGTCCAAACGTAAATATAAAACGTAATCAGTATCTGAAAATTTTAAATTTCCATCAGATTATGATTGTAGAATGTCGCGTGATGAATAATTGAGTAGGGAGAATAACACACCAAAGTCAACCCTGTGTAGAATTATTGAACAACGAGGAAATTCGGTATCAGTATATTGGTGGAAAAGAAAAAAAAAAACGAATAAAAGCTTTAAAATTGAATAACGGCACATATTGACCCCTGTGAGTGCCGGCCTCTGTAATTGAGACACCCATAATTTTAAACCTGCTTAATTGGATAACTGGATTATTGGGAGCCCTTAATAATTGGTACAAAATTCTTGGTCCCTTGAGATCCCAATTAACCAGGTTTCACTGTAATTAGAGACTGTCAAAATCATTTATTCATTATTTATAACATCTTGTTATAATTAGGTATACATACATCGAATAAAAATAATAAATATGAAAGTTTGCCCTAACTAAAAAAATACTAACACTAGATAGATGGTTTGTATTTAGAAAGAGGTATTTCAGTACCTGGTTGAGATATCTATCAGCCTCCTCGCCGCCCTCGCCCGTGTTGGACTTGCCGCCGACGCGGTTCATGGCGATCGCGAGGGTCGTGTGCGCCTCCAGAGATATTGAACCGAACGACATGGCACCTGTTGGATATTCAAATATTAATTGCGGTGGTATCTATATCTATACTTACTAATATTATAAATGCGAATGTGTGTCTGTCTGTTATCAAGCCCCTGAATTGTAGCTGTATGGCGATACTTTGAGTCCCGGGAAAGGACATAGGATACTTTTCACAACAAAAAAAAATTTATGGTTCCCGCGCGATAAAAGAATCTTGGCGCAACGGAGGTCATCTAATAAGAATATATGATTTATCTAGTGCACATTATATAACGTAGTACGTACGTAAACAATACGGATAATGGGACTCGACAATTTAGTTTTTGTTCGGAAATGACAAATATTACGAATGATGATTGCTGAGCACTATTAACAGCAAAAACAATTTGCTTAATTAACGGAAAGGTGTAAGGCTGATTTATGTACCATGTAAGTAAGGGACCGAAATGCGCTGCCATGGTTGGTAATTATGACGAGTTAACTAGGTATGGCTGGTAAGTTATGGTTACAAATGTTATCAACAAAACATGCTGAACTTTTTGTCTACGCTCGATCATTAAAAATGAATATCACATGGTTTCTAAATACACACAACATACCAGTAGCGAATCTCTTCACAATTTCCTGTGCGGGCTCAACCTCGCTAAGCGGTATGGGCTCATCCAACTTCACCAACTCGAGTTGACCGCGCAGCGTGCACGCACGGATGGACTCTAGCGCGCTCTCCCTGCGCACAACATGTGGTATAAATTAGACGATCAAATTCATATTTATTTTCTCTCTTCTCTCATTTATTGCAATATTTGTGAGTGGTTGACCAAAAAGGGACCTGAAGGTAAATAATTTGACTTTGAGTAAAAAAAAAAAAAGTAAATTTCGACTCGTGCGCGGTTCACACAAAAATTCATAAAAAAAAAACTACGGCACCTTAAAATATTCTAATTAGACCAAAAGAAAGCTAAAAGACCACGGGTTAAAAAATAAAAAAATAAAAGAAGGTAAGTAAATAATTTGATTTTGAGTAAATCGTGTTTGAAGTTTCGCATAGAAACAAGTTACGACTCGTGCGCGGTTCACAAAAAAAAATATTAAAAAAAAAACTACGGCACCTTAAAATATTCTGGTTAGACCAAAACAAAGCTAAAAGACCACGGATTAAAAAAATAAAAAAAAACCGTTTCCAATCCTTCAGGTCCCTTTTTGGTCAACCACTCACATTTAATGCTGTATCTTTTAGCTATAATAAACTTGATTATGTACTATCCGAGAAGTTGATTCCTAGGCAGATGGGGGACCTACTAAGTGTGGTCGCGTTACATTAAATTGGCATCACAATAGACATAACTACCAGTAGTTCGACTGCAAAGAAACGGACAGGTTTCAATATCTGTCAAATTCGTCGGGTTTCACTAGGATTATGAACGGAATGTGCCTCGCGCTGGCTGATATAATTTATTTTTAAATATTTAAAATAAAGATTTCAAAATTGGATTCTGACAATTTTAATCGCATGTGCCAAAACACAAACAACAATACGACCAAAGAGGTACACGTCCAGCGAATATGTCATAGTTTTAAATTTGTAGGTAACAAGTTAACAACCCTAGCGACGATTTTCGTCATAATACGTCAAATTTAAAAATTTCAACATCAGTTCTAAGTCGGCATACTCTATAATTCTGTCTACTCTGTTGGCATGATCCGACCAAATGAGGGCTGTCAACTGCCTAGGAATCAATTTCCTCGATTGTACTTACAAGTTATTTTTACAAAGTGCTGTAACTATAAACGCATACTGACGTAAACGTAAACGCACGCACGCACACGCAAGATGTACGTAACTACGTACAAGGAGTTCGTACGCACACGTATACGCACGAGTCACGACGCATAATCGCACACTCACATACGTGTGTGTATAAACACGCACATACATACTTGTATCTGTCGTAAGCCGACGTGCTGTTGTTGGCAGCAGCCTCCTGCAGATTGGCGATGGATGCAGGATCGTTGATGTGTTTCTCACCACCCGCGCGCCAGTGGTAGTTGCCAGGGTTCCTGAAAACAAATATATATTTATTGTTAAAATAATAATAATTAATACATTCCTGAATATCTTTCTATTTATCTCTTTTTACCTGCTAAGTTACGGTAATACGGCATGGTTGTCAGCTTAGGATAGGCCGTCCATTAATCATGCGAGGCTTTCGAGGGGGGTTCATTAAAAAAACAGGGGGGAGAGGCATATTACGAGCATTTAAAGTAGTAGTCTTGAACCTCACCATGTATATTCTATCCCTGTCTATCCCTGTGCCCACGTTTTTTAATATAATTTTCTTATAACACATTGCGGATATCACTTACCTCAATACCAACATGTCTGTAGACTCGCCGTATGTCAGTGCGTGTCTGTCAAACACTTCTTTAGACAATATTTCAAATGTCACTCCACCTAAAATACAACAATTGTAATGAATAGCTCACAAAATAAATTGAAGATACAATAATATTAGACGTACTAGGCTGCAGAATGTTTAGATGTATTTCCTTTTCCAAAAGTAGGATATAAAAAAAAAACTTACCGATTCTAGATTGCGTTCCTTTGAAGCACTTATCGATAACCTCCTCACTGAGTCCAACAGCTTCAAAGATTTGCGCACTCTTGTACGACTGGAGCATAGATATTCCCATCTTGGCCATGACCTTGGCCAAACCAGTTTCCATGGCCTTCTGGTACGCCTTATATATATCTTCATCGGTCAGAGTATTGTCTATGAGATGGTCCGCACGCAACGCGAATGCAAGCTCGAACGCCAAGTACGGGCATATTGCGTCCGCGCCGTATCCTAGTAGGACGCACATGTGATGCACCTCCCGAGCATCCGCCGTTTCGACTAATAGACCGACGCGCATACGCTGACGAGTCTCGATTAGGTGATGGTGGACCGCTCCTGTGTAACAAATAATAAAACATCAGCAAGTAAATTCACGTGGTATATAAAGATGTCTGCATGCAAGTAGAATGGTGTTTCAAATAAAATAGTTGTAATAGTATGGGATCCGACCGCAAGATCCTGCATGAATCGTTTTTTTTCGATGAAATATATTTTAAAGTAATCTTTAGAACGTATGGAATGGATTAATGTTGGGTGGCCTTGTCAAAAGTAGCCGCAAGTACCTCTAATTAAGCTTAATGTTCATGCGATTAATACATAATTTGCATGTATATTTTTTTTTTCAATCAATTTAACATAATTTGAAAGAAAATGGTGGCCAGCTCTAAGTATGCCGCAACCTAGGGTGGCCATTACTTTTGTATACGACATCGCGTGAGGTTAGGAAGCGCAAGAGAAAAATACAAGCGCCTGTTAAATAAAAATGGCAATCTTGCGGGTTCTCGACGTCCTCAAATCCTGCCAGGCATCTACATACCAATATTCAGCAAAATTGGTTCAATGGTTTGGGCTTGAAGAAGCAACAGACAGTCACACAGACACACTTTCGCTTTTATATATTATAGTTGTGGCGGTACCCACAATTCGCCTAACATTCCTGCATCGCGCTATCGAAGTTTTCTGAGCGCGCCCGTATATACGAGGGCTGCTATTTATGTATCCGGAACTGGCCACTTACAAGAACAATATTTAAAAAGTAATTACAACATTTGAAAATAGAACTCTTTGGTTGAAGAATACATTTTGTTTCATGTGACTGTCAATTATTTTTCCATTGTGGCGTCATTTTGAAAATTGCGTGTCTTCATTTGCCATGGATTTAACGCGTGAACATTTTCGTGCAATGATTTACTACGATTTTCGGCGTGGGCTAAATCAACAACAGTGCTTTATTCAACTCACCGCAACTTTTGGAGATGAAGCACCATCAAAAACCACCGTTTATCACTGGTACAGTGAGTTTAATCGTGGGCGGTCTATGCTCACGGATGAAAATAAAGAAGGTCGCCCAAAAACAGCTGTTGTCCCACAAAATATAGATGCTGTGCGGGAACTAATAATGCGTGATCGTCATGTTACATATCGCGAGATAGAGGCGTCCTTAGGCATAAGTATGACGAGCATACATAAGATATTACACGAACATTTGGCTGTAAAAAAAATATGTTCGCGTTGGATTCCGCACAACTTGACAATCGATCAAAAACGGGCTCGTGTCGATTGGTGCAAAAAAATGATAAAAAAATACAACCGTGGTACGTCAAAAGCCGTTTATAATATCTACACAGGTGATGAATCTTGGATCTATGCATATGACCCCGAAACTAAACAACAGTCAACGGTGTGGGTGTTCCAAGATGAACGGAAACCAACAAAAGTTACTCGTGCAAGTACTTTGAAGCAAATGGTCGCCTGTTTTTTTGGAATTAATGGACATGTGGCTACAGTGCCATTAGAGAATCGTAAAACGGTTAATTCTGAATGGTATGCGACCATTTGTTTACCAGAAGTCTTTGAAGAAATAAGAAAGGACAACCGACAACGCAGAATCATATTACATCACGACAATGCTAGCTGTCACACCTCAGCTGAAACAACTCAGTTTTTGGAGGGTCAAAAGATCGAATTGACTGGTCATCCGCCGTACAGCCCTGATTTGGCACCTAACGATTTCTTTTTATTTCCATACGCGAAGAACAAATTACGTGGTCAACGTTTTTCGAGCCGCGAAGAGGCTGTTGATGCGTTCAAAATGCACGTTTTGGAGATACCTCAATCAGAATGGAAAAAGTGCTATGAAAATTGGTTCCAGCGTATGCAAAAGTGTGTCGATCATCGCGGCGAATATTTTGAAAAGCAATAAAACCATATTAAATGATATATGTTTGTTTCTTTTTTTAATTCCGGATACATAAATAGCAGCCCTCGTATGTTACGCTCAAAGACCGAAAGCGCTCAGTGAGCGAAAAAATGGCTCACAACGCGTTGTGGTCATAGTGAAACGGCCACGACGCGTTCTGAAACCAGGCCAGTTACGCAGGAGTAATTTTTTAGCGCCCAAGTGTGTGCGCAATACACAAGAGCACTATAAAAATGACTCCTGCTTAACTGGCCTGGTTTCATTAAAACCAGAGTGCTCTGGTGTATTGCGCACACACTTGGGCACTATAAAATTACTCCTGCTTAACTGGCTTGGTTTCATTAAAACCAGAGTGCTCTTGTGTATTGTGCACACACTTGGGCACTATAAAATTACTCCTGCGTAACTCGCCTGGTTTCGTTGAAACCAGAGTGCTCTTGTGTATTGCGCACACACTTGAGCACTATAAGATTACTCCTGCTTAACTGGCCTGATTTCATTGAATCCAGAGTGCTGTTGTATATTGCGCACAAACTTGGGCACTATAAAATAACTCCTGCGTAACAACCAGAGTGCTCTTGTGTATTGCGCACACACTTGGGCACTATAAAATAACTCATGCATACCTGGCCTGGTTTCATTGAAACCAGAGTGCTCTTGTGTAATGCGCACACACTTGGTCACTTTAAAATTACTCCTGCGTAACGTGCTCTTGTGTATTGCGCACACACTTGGGCACTATAAAATTACTCCTGGGTAACTGACCTAGTTTCATTGAAACCAGAGTGCTCTTGTGTATTGCGCACACACTTGGGCGCTATAGAATTACTCCTGAGTAACTAACCTGGTTTCAGAACGCGTCGTGGCCGTTTTCATTGGGGCCACAACACGGATTCGCGTCGTGGCTGTTTTTAAATGCTCAGAACGCGTCATGGCTTTTCACGATTACCACAACGCGTTGTGGTCGAATAGCACGTCAGCCACGACACGAATTTCACTATGTGGTATTTCTGAGATTGCCAGAACGCGTCGTGGCCGTTTCACTATTACCACAACGCGTTGTGAGCCATTTTTTCGCTCACTGAGCGTTTTCAGTCTTTGAGCAAACAATCACGTATTATATATATATATATATATATATATATATATAATACGTGATACATTTCAGCTGTCGTATATATAATATACGACAGCTGAAATGTATCACGTAGGCTTCGGCCTGACCGGGCATACCACCTCGCTCGGTCGGAAGATCTTCCTTTGGCCTCTACGCATATCAATAGGGAAGATGCGATATTTTTATTTTTGTGTTTATTTTAAAGAACCCCATGTAGAATAGACCACAAGTATATTAAAAAAAATTAAACACTGGAATTTACTGCAAAAAATTCGGTTTCAAATTGTTAATTTTGGCGCCAAAACGGATCTATAGTCTGTATGACGTCACTACTGTTTGACAATTATTGACAATGACCCCACCTAATCAATATATACCTTTATCTGTGCACTAAAGAGAATATAATCAGTACGTGCTGTGTGGCCTGATCGTACTTGTCCTCAGTGGCTTTCCCAAAGGCTTTCCTAATTTTGCATTATTTTTTGGCTAAGGCAAGTCTTCGAATTCACATTGAAAGAGTGATCAGAAAACTACACGAATTTGCTTTTCTGAATCATTTGCTGTGCACTTGTCAATTTACAATCACCTTTAATTAAAATGAAATAAAAAACTGTATTTACGAAACGATATAGTTTTATTATCTCAAATATTTTAGAAAATAATGTACATAAACCATGTCTATATCACTTACGCGTTAGACAGTACCTAAGTTTATAAGACCCAAAGGCCACATTTAGCATTTTGTGGTGTATATAATTGGAAAATGAAACCAGAATAGTGATGGGTTGCTAGCCGCATCGTCTATTAACACATTCATTACCACCACTGTTTTCTAATAGTTCCCAGCGATACCGCCCTTTAAAAAACGCAAACATGCTAGGTGTGCTCTCGGCACTGCAGGATGAAATTACGTAGCACGCTAGGCGTGTTCACTGGCACTGTAAAGAGGTAAAATCATAATTTAGACTTCTTCCAATAACATGTGACATACGTAATCGGAGGTTCCTTTTGCAGGATCTCGCATTTGCAGGCCTGAACCGAGCCTTGCTTTTCATTTAGGTATAATAGCTATAGCACGATACCGTAACCTCCTTTACGTAGGTACTTTGTGTTCTGGAGTAACTCGAATGGTAACTCGACTTTTTATTGTATGTAAGTACATGTTTCTCCTCTTTTGAGTTGAACATTCAGATGGCATTATGCTATAAGATTCTCTTGTTGAGCTGAAATAAAATAACTGCTATATGTATATAAAGAAGCCGCTGAATGAAGATAAATAAATGATATAACATATTTTAGTCCCTCTCATTTCTACACTAGAATAGGTACGGTACTTACTCTGCACTTTCGACAAAAAATGTTAAGTACTACAATTTCAACAGTGATTTTGGAAGATTTCTATAAAACGTAGTGATTACATTCTCTTTGGATTTGTAGAGTCTGCTTTGATAAACCCAGTTTCCATTTTTATTGGAAAAATGCAATTAAACTTTCGTGAACCTTAACCTCCCAAAAAGTTGTCAAACATAATAATATGTACTACTCGACCACGCCAACTAAACGACTGTCAAATCATGCTCTCTCGCTCTTATGCATTGCGAGCGACGTGCGTAAGTGCGAGAGAGCAAGCTTTGACATTCGTCTAGTTGGCTTGGTCGAGTAGTATGTATTATATTTCTCTATGGTTGTCAAAAGCACGTGTGACGTCACTGAACGCTGATTGGTGTTTTGAAATACGTTCCATTTCAAGCTACTTTTAATTCATATTTTTTGTAAAAAAACAATATTTTATAAAATAATAACCTTACAGTGGCCTTTCTTTTATATTTTTTAACATTTTAATAGCAAAATTTTCATAAATATTGTATTAACAAAACAAAAAACATGTTAAGCAAACTTGAAACTCGGACATACACATCAGTGCTGAGCATTTTGGTAAGTAGTTAGTAGTAATAGTAGATTTTATACTCTGGCTTCCCTTCTGAAAATATTCACCCATCGCCACTGCATCATAGGACTGCCTATGGACTTAAACCATTTCAGTACGAACGCTATTCTCAAAAAATGTCTTCGCTGACGTCATAGACCGTACTCATAGACTCGTAGACCGTCAACAACAAGGGAGGGATGCTTTAGTTCATCATTATTGTACGTGTTTGACAGGGCGGCGCACAATCGGTGCGTGTGCACATATTATTTCAATAATAATATTATGGTGTTTAGACGTTGGTCGCCACGATGTATTTATTCCCCCGGCACTATATTAATTGAAAGGCACTATATTAATTTTATACGTGGGAGAGCCATGCTTCGGCACACGAATGGGCCGGCTCGACCGGAGAAATACCACTTTCTCACAGAAAAACGGCGTGAAACAGCGCTTGCGCTGTGTTTCGCCGAGTGAGTGAGTTTACCGGAGGCCCAATCCCCTACCCTATTCCCTTCCCAACCCTCCCCTATTCCCTTCCCTTCCCATCCCTACCCTCCCCTATTAGCCTATTCCCTCTTAAAAGACCGGCATCGCACATGCAGCTCTTCTGATGCTGCGAGTGTCCATGGGCGACGGAAGTTGTTTTCCATCAGGTGACCCGTTTGCTCGTTTGCCCCCTTATTTCATAAAAAAAGACATCATTTTTGACGATGAATTTGTATAGACCATGGAAGTTGTAATTCTGTAGTAAATGATTATTAAAAAATAAAAGTGTTTATTTTGGTAGTATCACTCTAAGGTTAATTACCCAAGTGATAAGCTGACTAAAATATAGCATAGAATGATTTTTTTCCATTGTAGATTTGATTTTTACAAAAAAAGTAGGAGCCAAAAATATAACTTTCAATGTTCCAGACTGTACATTTCCGGTCCATTCATAACATAAACTGTTTCATTTCAGAAACTTTAGGTTATAAGCAATAGGCTAACAGACATTAGAACTTTATTGGCTATGCCGGCCAGGGTCCATACAAAAGTGCCCATCATTCTTTATTGAAAAAAAATATACATGCAAATTATGTATTAATCGCATGAACATTAAGCTTAATTAGATGTACTTGCGGCTACTTTTGACAAGGCCACCCAACATTAATCCATTCCATACGTTCTAAAGATTACTTTGAAATATAATTCATCGAAAAAAACGATTCATGCAGGATTTTACGGTCGGATCTTAGGCCATAATATTCGGTTCACAAAGACAAAATGTCGCACAAAAATGTTTGTCCGTTTTGCATTTATTTTACTACTTTGGGAGGTAGTTACCAATATAAAATAGCATTGATCTATCTTTACAATTTCAAAGTACGAACTTCAAGTTGTATTGATTCTCGCTAAAACTCGACAACGTCTGAACCGATTTGACTAATTTTAATCTTGAAATATTCGCGGAAGCCCAAGAAACGTTTATATCAATAGAAAAGTGATGTGGAGTTCACTGGATCATCTAGTTGCTGACCTCCGTGGCTCATTGAGAGCGTGGTGTGGCGCTCAAGCCGGAGGTCGCGGGTTCGAGTCCCGCCGAACTTGGTGTGAAGCGTTTATAGATACATATTATTATCTAGTAAGCTATATAACACTCACCGAGAGCCAGCAGCGAGCTGATCGGCACTCTGTCGGGGCCGGAGGCGCGGTCGGACAGTACTAGCAACTGCGCGGTGGCTGCCGCCGCCTCCGCCTCGTTAGCGACGCGGGTAAGCGCCGCCTCCAACCCACACGGACCCTCCGACACCGGGTACGTGCAGTCGATCACTACCGTCTGGATAGAAATTAGATTATGTAACTATAAGAACCGATAAGTATAAAGTAGTTATTAAAAAAATAATGGCACCATTACAATAATGTCTTACCGCCGTACCAGAGACATTTAATTACGATTAACCTTCAATTTAATGAAGAGTTTGACAGATAATGTATGGGGCTTATGTCAAAATTTTTAATTAATTACATTTAAGTAATTAATTTTCCTCTCTGAGTGCGGCAGTAAGTGTCTAAGCACACTAGACCAAAAATACGACGCCGTAGTTCGGCATGATACGCATACGCTATAACGCGTTACGCGACGTAATTACGCCATGGTATGACTGATGAGTGATGACTGATGACACACCATGCCGAAATTACGTCACGTTATAGGTGTGATCATGCCAAACTTCGGCTGCGTATTTTAGGTCTTGTGTGTTTAGACACTTAATAAGTTGTTTTTTATGCGGTATAATGCTCAACGTTGAATGTTTGAACTATATAAACGTTTCGCTCAATAATCACTCTTCCACTAATTCAGCTTCCAATTAAGCATTATCACACGTTGGCATTATGCTTAGTATCGAAAAACGGGGTAATGGTATTTAGTTTCATAGTGATATGTTACCTTCCACCCCCTGTGCGTGGTGTGTTTGAGCGCCTCGAGGTCCGGTATGGACAGTATAGGCTGCGGCAGGAATATCCGGTGGACGAACTCCGCGGCCGGCTGCAGGATGTTCGCGACCGGACCCACCGGACACAGCAGGGACATCACTATCTTCTCCCTGGAAAAAAAAAACAAAAAATAAATAAACGTGAGATAAAAGTCTCGTGAGAAATTATATTTTATGAACATCTGTTAAAATTAATCGATGGTCTTGTTTTCTCTCGTAATATGCTGATGATATTTTGTAAGATAAGGAAATATGTTTATTATTTTGTTTTACAAATAACACTGACTAAAGTTGGAAATGTCTTCATAAAGCCATGTTTTCACAGAATATTACATAAAAGGATCTTTTTGCACGTTGATAAAAAACCATCGTTGCCATCTCGTAAAGAGTGAATTGACAGGCAGACGTATCCCACTCTATCGTCAATATAAACCATAACTTTTTTACAGGTGGCTGAAATTGTAAGTTGCGTTGATGTCACCTTCAGTTAAGGCTGTCACATCAATTGCTTTGAATGTCACCTAAGGGCGTTCGCTGCGTTGAGCGTGTGCCCGGCGCGGGAGCCCGCGCCGTGCGCTCGCCATAGTCGTCGTGCGACGGCTGACCCGCCTCAACGTAGCGCTGCTCTATGAGATGACATGAAACAAGCACGCCTCGCGGGTGGCCGCGCCGGGCGCACGCTCAACGCAGCGAACGCCCTTAGTCCCAAAAGATCTTTCTAGGAAGAGGGATCTTTGTAGTTCTAATAAAAACTATGCAGTGTTTATTCACCTGAATGGATCAATAGGTGGGTTGGTGACCTGCGCGAACAGCTGCTTGAAGTATTCGTAGGGGAGCGGCTGGAAGCGCGACAGGCACGCGAGCGGCGCGTCGTTACCCATGCTGCCTAGAGCTTCCTTCCTGTTAACACAAGACAAAGTGATGTTGATTTAAAAGAAAATAATAAAAAATAAAGTCCATCATATAAAATATCTAATTTATAGTAAAACACATCGTCATAAATATTATCAATTTATGGTGTACCTGAACGAGCATCGTATCATTTTTTGGACTGGATAAATTACAGTAAAAAAAAAACAATGTCAGTATTAATGGAACTATGTCAATAACTATGTCAGTAATAATGAAATAATACTATGACAATATTTCAGTTTTTGGAAATAAGTCGAAGCGTTAGCTTGCAAATGTATTGTACGGTACGGTAACTGAAAAAAGGCTGACATGGGGGTTACTCAGCATTCTGTTCTTATACCGTCAACACTTGAAACAGTACTGTCTACTTACTTGTTCTGTATCATAGGTAGCAGCAGCATGTTGATGGACTCTATGGTGTACCCAAACAAGGACAGGCGCTTGTCGGACAGTCCGCTGATAGTATGGACGTGGCCGTTTTTGAGCGCACCGCTCTCCAGACACACGGACTTGTGAATTTCCTCCATTGTGATCTGGAAATGAGAAATAAAGATAAATAGTGTTTATTGGTATGCTCACGAATTTTAAAATATAATATTAGGTATGTGTTAAAAAAGGAAACGTATGTAAGGATTCCTACAACTTACCATCTATGTTAAAAAATGTTAGCAATAGCAGCGTGGAAAATAAAATAATTGTATCAGATCTAGGAAATATCTACACATGATATAGTATTATGACATGATAAAGAACACGTTATATTTATTTTAATCCTACACGTATAGTCAAGTCTCAAGATTTACCGTTCAACTGTCGTCTCTATTGATAAAAGTTTAAAAATCGTGATTTCTGCCTTTGCCATGACGCGGCCAGTCCCGTCAGTATGGCATCAGCCAGACTGACTGGAATGATCGTGTAACCGTGTGATTGACGGACTGATCATTTTTTTAAATATATACTTTCTGGTCATCATTCTGGCGTCAGTCTCGGACTGATGGACTGAACTGATGCCAGACTGACCGTGTAACCTTTAGTGTCAGACCGAATGTTCGATTTCGGTTTCGTTTTCGGTTGAGTTTCGGTAAAAACACTAGTTTCGGTTTAGTTTCGTTTTCGGCGGCAAACTTGCCGAAACTATGACCGAAACCGAATGTGCATTCGGGAGTTTCCGCGCTGTTATCGGTCATATTCGGCGCGTTGAATGAATCCGATCAGAGCCAATGTCGTGATTCGCTCGCTTGTTTGTTTGCTGTTCGTTTTGTTTTGTTGTGGTGGCGAGTTTTCGAGTGAATTTTGAATTTGGTAAGTTTTATCTCGTTTTATGTCGTTATAACTAAAGGTAGTAAACATAAAAAAAATAATTCAATATGACTGATAAAAGTATAATCAAGTTTAAACTAACCTATAATTTTTTTTTGGTTCGTAAATGCTATACGTAAACAAACATTAGTTAGGTAGTTAGTAATGACTATAGTGCATTGCATGGTGATAATATTATGGATTCAGAGTTTCAAAGTTCATTTTAGTATTTATCACCAAGGTATCCAAGTGGCAAGTACAGTAGATACTAACTTACGTACTACCAATTTTTTTTGAGAAATTACTAAGGTAAAAGATCCGACTATGGGACGGGTTATGTAGATGTCCTGAATATTGCGTGTAATTAAAAGAAATCTAGACTATAAATCCTTCTTTTTCTTTTTTAATACATAATTTGATACCTTTTAGAGTAAAAAGGCGCTTTATAAGTTCAATTTTAATGCATTATGTAATAATTAACCTATAGTAAATAGAATAGTAAAATATGAATGTGAGCCTTGTAAGGAAGTTTCGGTTTCGGTTTCGGCCGAAATAGACACCGTTGCCGAAATTCGTTTTCGGTTTCGGTTTCGATCGTAAAACTAGTTTCGGTCGGACACTAGTAACCTTAGTTATGTATACATACCTGTTCCTTCAGCCACTGCGAGTGCGGGCGGCTCTGCGCGATCTTCAGCTTTAATTCAACGTCTTGAATGATTTTCTTCTCCTCGGTGTCGACCAACAACATACGACCGGGCTTCAGACGACTCTGGTAATTTATATTTTAATATTTTGGTTAAATATTTCTATACATTTATAAATCATATTTACATTGACAAAACGCTAAATTGCTTGAAACATGGCCTACTTCAGGCGTACCCAAATGAGAACATGAACGTTTGAACCAGAAAATTTGTAAAAATGTACTAGTTTTCAAAAAGTGAAATGAAATATTCAGCAGTTGGCTAGTTGAAAACTTTATTCCATGTGATATGGCTTCTACTACTAATGCGTAGCTTTATAATAATAATAATATAATAATATCTATGGACGCTTCACACCACGTCAGTCTGGCCCCGTGCTAAGTACCTGAAGGACTTGTGTTACAGGTACCAGACAACGGAAATATATTTAATACTTTTATACTATACATATATTTAAGATTTTTATTATATGATACACATATTTAATATACATCCATGACCCAGGAACTTTATAAACTTTTTTTTTTGTTCCGTCGGCGGGACTCGAACCCGCGACCTCCGGCTTGAGCTACCAACGCGCTCACCACTGCGCCACGGAGGTCGTCAAATCGTCAAAAAAGTCGTCGGTTTACATAATAAAGTATTTTTTCTTATGGTCCCAACTAAAGCACAAACCCACGAACTAACCTTAAGGATAACCTTCTCGGGGTCAACATCATACACGCCGACCTCTGACGCCATGACGAGAATGTTCTCGCTCGTCACGTAGAAGCGAGACGGTCGTAGGCCGTTCCGGTCCAATACCGCACCTGTACACGAATAGGCATCGTACAGTACTCCAAAAGTGATAATGCGCATAGAAGTTTTCGAAATTAGTCATCAACGGTCGTATTTCCCGAGCGACGGTAGACGATATTGCATTTTCTATTTGCATTGCGTTTAAGATACATGTATTAGTCAAAGTTCGTCGTGATATTCCTGTAGCTTTTGTAACACGGTCATTATTCACGGTCACTCATGCGCATTATTAATTTTGGAGTACTGTAGATATTTGTTAACAAAATACTACCAATAATAATATATTATAATGTATTGTTTAAGAGCTGCTGTGAGCTGCTGCTTGTTGTCTGTTTTTGATGAGTCATATAAAAGGCTATACTCAATACTCATGCTTGCTTATACATAAAAACATGTAACATACATAATATATATATGTACTTCATGTGCCATATTTTTAGGCACATCTGTTCAGACGCTGATATAGACTAACATAAATCATAATATACGAAAACTGGGCAGTTCCAGAAACATACATACGGGTAAAATTGATACCCTCCTTTTTTAAAGTCGGTTAAAAAACATACAAGTATCAACAAACCTATGTATCGTCCGTCCGTAAACGATATCAACGCCGGGCCGTCCCACGGTTCCATAGCGCAGCTCGCCCACTGGTAGTAATCCCTCTTCTCCTTGGTCATCGTGGGGTCGTTATGCCAGGCCTCTGGCACCATGGTCATGACCGCCTCGGGCAGGGTGCGGCTCCCGCAGTGCAGGAGGAACTCCAATACGCAGTCCGCGGAACCCGAGTCAGAGAGGTTCGGCTCGACTACTGGGTAAAGCTTCTTGAGATCTGTAAACGAATGAGACCAAATTTAATGGACACTGTTAAGCATTTGTGTATTATCCCATTTACTTGCATTATTCGTGTATGTATTTAAAAAAAACGCCTTCGTGGTCCAGTAGTTTAGAGAGTGGCTCAAGACTCGGTGGTTGAGGGTTCGATTCCCGCGTCGGAAACATGTTATTTCCAAGTTTGGTTAGGACAATGCAGGCTGATCATCTGCTTATCAGACAAGTAAGATGATCCATGCGTCGGATGGGCATGTAAAGAGTCGGTCCTGCGCCTGATCTCTCGCCGGTCGTGTCGGTCTTCCGTCCCACTGGGTTATGAGAGTAAAGGAATAGAGAGTGCTCTTGTGTACTGCGCACACACTTGGGCACTATAAAATTACTTCTGCGTACTTGGCCTAGTTTCAGTGAAACCAGTCACCTTCACTGAAACCGGTGTGGGAATTATTCTAACTTTATATCAATTCAAGTTAATGTATATGAGGCCTTATACAGTGTGTTTGTGTAAACACCGTTATCCTTGAAACCATCAAATGAGCCCGTCAAAATGAACAACTTTTTCTATGAGAACAATGCTGGGAACTCAAAAAAAAAAATGCCGTCTTTATACCGATACGGATGCCCAGATCGGCAATTTGTATGGGTATGAAGACAGATTTTTTTTAATTCCCAGCATTGTTCTCATAGAAAAAGTTGTTTATTTTGACGGGTTTATTTAATGGTTTCAAGGAAAACGGTGTTCACACAAACATCTTGTATTAAACTGACCATCTCCGAACAGGTCGCTCTTCATGACGCCCTCCCTGGCTTTCATCAGGTTGACGTTGCCGCGCAGCGTGTTGATCTCGCCGTTGTGCGCCAGCACTCTACAAAAAAAAATTAAAAAAAAAGTTGAATCTAATGATATGTTGTCTATCCCGTTCTTCGCTTTTATGAAAGAAAAGGCGCTAATGATGCTTAAACGGGAACAAGCAAGTTGTCCTCATTCCACGTTAAGCCTAAATCTATACTTGAAATAAACTAAAAATAATAAGAATGATTAAGCTAATTAGAAACTATAAATTATTATCAAACGAAAATCTCGATGTTTTTATGAGAAATACGCCGGTTCTTCTCGCCGGGTTAGTTCCCGAACCGGTGGTAGGCATCATGTAGACTTTCAGAAAATATTTGCAAAAATTTATTCTGAATAAAAAATTTGGAGTTTGAGTTTGAGAAATCTGTTTACTGTTTACATAAAAATTACGATCAGATTAGTCAATACGTCGCGACAACTTTTACATGGTCCTTGTGTGACCTCGACCGGCTCGCAGACGGCCAGACGTTACATAATATACCTTATATACCTATGTATAATCGGGTATCGACTATGTAAGTAGTTCACTGTAACTCGTTGGTAATTTATTATTTAGTACCTGAAGTAGTTTTTATGTGTATTAAAAACAAAATGTCACCATCATCATAGAATAATATTATTATGTTTTGTTTGCACACCGACGTGACGCCGAGTCGTGCAGCTGTCTTTCAGCATTACGCAGTCGATCTACAAACAATCTTGAAGAATGATTTACTTCGTAATAAGCTACTTGCTCACGTAAAATAATTACTTAGCTATAGGGTATCTTTTGACAATCGATGGCACTGTTCTCAGAAAAGTTTTGCTGTGTGGTGTGATTTGTGAACAGTTTGTGTGTGGTCAACTGACCACTTAGCTTGGCCACTTTAAAAAGGGTACTTAAAGTGACAGATCTACAAGGGACTTCTGTTATTTTATCTCTAAAATCTGTCTGTGTTTCTTTCGCATGTATACTATCAGAAGCAGCGTTAGGGGGAGGACGCTGGGCGACCGCCCAGGGCGTCGGAAAAGGCCGCGTTTCCACTGACGCGGAGCGGAGCTTAGCGATGCCGAATTGACCAATCTCCATGCTCAAAATCTTCGCTGTCATTCCGCTGGAATAGCACGATTGATCAATCGGGCACCGCTAAGCTCCGCTCCGCTCCGCTTCAGTGGAAACACACCCTAATAAGGGGCGCCAACTTTTTCAGCAATACCAGCATCCTGGACGCCGAAGAATTCCCGCCCAGGGCACTGGTAGTGCTAAAACCGGCACTGTCTAGTGTCTACTATATTGCTGCTAGTTACCTGAGCGGGTGGGCGCGCTCCCAACTAGGGAAGGTGTTGGTGGAGAAGCGAGTGTGGACCAGCGCCAGGTAAGTTGTAAACGCCGGGTTGCTCAGGTCCTTGAAGTACTCCTGAAACGGAAATGACGGGGTAATGGCTGGTAAGAACAGACATTTAGGCCCAATTTCACCATCGTCTGCTAGTATTAACGGCTCGTTAAAGTGTCATGTCTTATCTTTCATTCATATGAAGAAACGACAGAGGTAACGTGATAAATGATAATAATTGGAGCATTCACGTCTTTAATAGTCGTAGGTGAAATTGGGCCCGAGAATCTGACAATTTTGAATTGATTACTGGCAATTTTGACGACCTAGTTCGAATTTTGAAATGTATGGAATTTAATTTTACATGCCTGCAGGCTGCATCGCGCTATCGAAGTTTTTAAAGTGTTCGGTATATACGACAGCTGAAATCTATCACGTGGGTTTCGGCCTGACCGATATATCACCTCGCTCGGTCGGAAGATCTTCCTTTGCGGCCTCCATGCATATTCCTATAGATTTCATAGAAAGCGAAATGGACCTACCCATAGCTGATTCGAAGTCAACAGCCCCTTGTACACAACAGTCTTGAGCGACAAGCTGCAGATATAGAACCGAGCGCCCGGCACCACTAACTCGTGAGAAGCGCGCTTACGCAGCACGAAGATCTGCAAGAAGATGCAAGAATACACTGTATACCTCCGTCGGACGACCGACTAACTCATTGCAGACTCGATTATCCGGACTCGCTTGGTACGTAAAATTCCTTCTAAAATGGCGACCTTGAGTTAAAGTGTCAACATTTTTACATGTATCCGTTTTATGAAATCCAAAATAAAACATTTTAATAACACTCAAAGTAGCCACTTTAGAGTTACTGTCCTTTTAGTTGAGACCATAAAGTTAATATACCTATCGGAATAGAGAAACAAAGGCCTGAGCAAGCGAGATGTCACTATCAGTAACACTGCGGGGTAGAAAGAGAAGCGTGATTTGAGGTTGCATAGCTTTTTTTTCATCTGTTTGACAGTCTGTCTGACCCTAGGCCGATCGTTGTCAATTTGGGCTCTCAGAAAAATCGTGATTTTAAGATAAATAATGAATAATTTTTAGAAATACTGCTCTAGAAACATGGTTAAATGTTTGTGGAATGATTGTGGATCCACACATCGAAAAAACCCGGACAAATATTCATTTCACAGGTGAATTATTCTACATCGACAGGACCTAGTTTTAAGTTTATTTTTGCCAATTCTCTACGAGTTATTGGTATTGGTTTTGATAATTCACTTCTTTAAATGGTTCATTATATGGAAAACATAACTTGACTAGCCATGGTGCACAATTTAAGGTTATTCGTTGCCTGTCCGTCTGTCCATCCGTCCGTCCGTATGTCTGTCTTCAGGCTGTATAACAAGAACCACTATAGTAATAGACTTCTGAAATTTCCACAGATGTAATGTCATTCTACATCCAATATGACTGCTCATCCAAGATAGGGGAATAGTTTAAAGCACTTCTGCAAGATGGGCATCAAATAAGTCTAGTGAAGTCGTGTCGTGTCGTGTACTGATGTCACGTGACGTAACCTGTCGTGTCGAATCGTGTCATGATATGTCGTGTCGTATCGTACCGGGTTTTAGAAAATGCCCGGTTGAAACCGGTCACCCTTCATGCGCGAGTCCGACTTACACTTGGCCAATTTTTCAGATTTCCTGCTGACCTGGATACCAGAAATTCATGGCTTAAAATAATTAACCGTCCAAACTGGACTCATAAGAAAAATTCATGCATACTTAATTATGCAACAAGCATTTTGAAGAAAAGTCACATTTTACTTCAAAATTACAATTTTATTATATATCTATGCAGTTTTATTTTATCCCATTTTATTATGTTTACAATCTTACAATTATTATTCCATGATCGATATTTTGTCGAATTACAAGATGTTTGTACATCACTGACACGCACACGTAAACATAATTGTATACACAGATGCAAATCAAATTTTGGTTAAGCTTGACAGCTCGGAATTGTTTCTCTATTCCGATAGGTATATTACCTTTATGGTTGAGACACATTAAACTGGGCAGAGTAAATACAGCAAAACTACATGATAATACTGTGTTAAATTGTGCTATTCTTTCAATTATATTTTTCTGAAGTCCAGATAACAATTTAATTATTTATACAATCGTTCGGATAATCGAGCCTCTACCGTATAACTGTACATTTTACGTTGGCAACGCAGGGCGTAGATCCACCGGGTGCGCGCGCGCATCGATCTGAAAAAAGTGCCGCAAGAGTGCTTTTGCTCGCTTCACGCGGAGTTTGAACTCACAATGACGCATTGCGATTTCATACTCTCATTTAGAATCTAGACTATTCTATGACATTCTAGAAGTTTCTAGAAGATTCTATCGGTTACCTGGCGGGCTAGTTCCTCATCGCTAATGTCTCCGGTGACAAACACCTGACGCATGTACGGCTCAGAGTTGCGGGCCACCTGACCTGAAAGTTAACATAGAGTTAGAAACTTTAAACCATAGAGATAACAAGATTCTTGTCTGTTCTTAAATATATAATACATATATATGTATCTTAAACCTACTAAAAAACTATTATTATTCATTAGTCATTACATAGGACTAATGAATTACAGGAGGATACATTATAATTATGATTATAATGATGTCATAAATGCTATGCATAATATTATCATGATGATGATCAACGCGACGCACACAAATGGTTTGAACTCATTTAATTATGACAATTCATTAATCGCATTTATGACAAACAAGACGCATGTTCTTTTCTACTTCTAAAGCGCATGAAACACAAATGATTAAAGTAATCATTATGAATTGACAATAATATTATTCTAGCTCATTCAATTAAACATTTATAAATTATTTATTAAAAACATACTCATAAATTGAATAAGCTAATGCAATATTAAAACATACCAGAGATAAACTTATTATACAATTAAAATTTATTCAACTCTGTTTTGTTTACATACAAAACTAGTAATGCTAATATCAGCTTTGCATACAAATAATTGCCAAGTTTAATTTAAAAACATCATTCTTACAACTAATAACTCAACATGTTTCTTTGGAACATAGGCCAAGTTCAATTTAAAAAAAGTCATGTAAAATATTGCCAGGTCGAGCATAATAAGTTTATCTCTCAGAGACATAGGCTAAACAAACCATATGGTCAAGCATCGCTAGACCGGCGTGTCCGAGATACAGAGATCCAAAAACCGGGACAGATCACCTGTAATGATACCCGCAAACATTCGCAACATAACCGAAATGAGAGAAAAAGATTGACAAAGTGATATGAAACAAGAAATTCGAAAAAAAACATACATTTATCTGCGATTTAAACACAGCAGACCCCAGATAATTTGGCGGGCGCCAGTGACTTCATCATATTTTGCCCATGGCTAAACCATATAAGTATAAATTCAATATTACAATATTCAAGTTTAATCCTACTGGAATAAACTTGAATATAACTTAGGTGACAATCCCCTGGGTTATCTGAAAAGGTTCGTGACAACTATTTGTGGCGAACAACAAGTCTGCTGTATTTAAATAGCAAATAATACAACAACAAGTAACAACCAAGTGTAACTTGGCACTGCCTCTACCGCACGCAAAACCCAAAATAGTGTACCTAACAAATTTTGATACTTTACCGATGGTGGAGTTATTAGTTGGCACAGTTCTCCAGCAAATGATGCGCAGGTTGATGCTCTCGGCCAGCTCCTGGAACTTCTTCTCGATGTCCTGGTGATGGAGCTTGTCCAGGAAGAATATGCCGGTGGCATATTGACCGAACGGCGGCAGATCGATTTGGTGAGAATCTCTGCAACAAAAAAAAAAACATTGAGTACCACCTACTAAAAGATAATTAGACAAGTAAATGTAGTGTTTCAAGTTTTTCTAAGTTAAATATTAAACATTTTATCAAAATTTATATCAAAATGGCTGTAATGGGATCGCAACGTTTAAAATTAAGATGTTAAGTATCGAAATTAAGACATTCCTACTAATAACATTACATATTGCATTTTATTAGTTTTGTGGTGTAAGAAGATATAATAAAAACATACTACAATATAACAATCTATATTGAGATAAAAATAAACGGCAAAACAACTTACATAACCGGTAACCACAAAAATATCAACTCATAAGTAGATTCTTTTTCATTTTAACGTCATATTCTATAAACAAATACATACTAAATATAAGTCTATTTTCATAAAAGATAAAATGGAAAAACAGACTAACAATAGCCTTCAGTAGGTATAGATAGCTGATATGTGTAAAATAGAAACTACAATCTCTAGTGATATTATTCAGAAAGGTCACCCTAATCTGTACAACTAAAATTATATTACTATCGTTTCTCGTCTCTAAATAAACGACATCGCATTTTTTACTTCTATAAATTAAACTGCACGTGTGAAGCTATTTAATGTAGCAAAATATTGCACGTTTTATGAAAAGATGTCGCAGTAAAAAACATCAAACAGCATGAAAATAAAACAATAGCTGAGACGACAGCCTTCACAAAGAAACAAAAGGGGTTTGAGAGTTGAGACGTGTGAACAATTAAAAAACCCTTTCAGACGACATATCTGAAAGCAAAGTAAAATAGCTTTTAGGGCGTAGCGAGAGGACTTATTTTGCATTGCGTAATATTACCGAAAAATGTTACAAGTCGGGTTCACACGTGAAGGTCAAAAGAGTGAAAGTGCGCGCGCATCTGTGACGTCACGGCTAAAACCCAATATCGGTATTGACCCACACACGACACAAAATGTGCAGACAGCGCATCCATCTTCTGCGAAGACAAGTGTCAACTATCAAGACCGCTTAGTCGCACTTCCACTTATGAAAGAATAGCACTATTAAAATATTTTCAGAGTGTGTTACGTTATATACTGTACGGAATTTTACTCAAATAACATTTTCAAAACAGATTCTATGTTTTAACATCGTCTCTCTTCACTTGTAGTGAACTTATTACTCAAGCAATGGCGTACAGAAATGTAGCAACAGATATTTCTGTGGAATTATATTCTCATTCAAGTATAGTTTCCTATTTAATAAAATTTGTTTTTAAGAATCACTCTAGAATCTAGAGTGACACTGTATTATTCGGAAGTTTCTAGAACGTCCTAGGTAATAGAACGGACTGTGATGGTCTGAAACCTATTGTATAGTAGCTATTGTTTCAATATCAAACTTTTCCACCCCGTGTGTACACTGTCAACCTGACAGTGCGATGGAAAATAACATGACGTCAGACCTGTATCAGTGTTTTCGTTGAGAACAATAAATTAATGAAATTGTTCAACGAGCAGCTGATCAACGCTGACGTCAGCACCATAAATTGATTGAACTAATTGGAGCTCGAAATAGGTGCACCCACCCGTGATACGTCCGAAAAATAGATACATAGGCAGATGGCGGACCTTATTCGTCGTTACATGGTTGGATTATGACAATTTTGACGACCTCTGCGGCTCAGTTGGTGGGCTGTTGGTAGCTCAAGCCGGAGGTCGCGGATTCGAATCCCGCCGACGGAACAAAAAGTTTTCAATGTTCCCGGGTCTGGATGTGTATTAAATATACAGTGTATGATATAATAAAAATCTTAAAAAGTATTAAATATATTTCCGTTGTCTGGTACCTGTAACACAAGTCTTTTAGGTACTTAGCACGGGGCCAGACTGACGTGGTGTGAAGCGTCCATAGATATTATTATTATATGTATAAAAAAAATGTTAGAAGTTACTTGTCGACTTGATATAAAATTGCTTGATATAAAATAACCTAACGCGAACGGTATAAAAGGATTGATAGTATAGTTAAGGAGTTTCAAGTCCCAAAATTCATGTAAAATGATGCCAAGACGAGATGAGATCACTATGGTTAGCACAGTCGAAAGCCAAACTTCTGACTCTACAATCTGTCCTCAGTCCTCACCCTATAGAGTATAGGGCGTAACGTAACTACACGAACTCTACACTCCAATTTAAAATCTAAATACACAATACAATGTAAAGTATGGGCTCTACATAAATACTTTGGTATTTGACATTTTTATCGATTGCAGAACATCACAAAGGTCCCAAAATCATGGTGGCAATAATAACTGACTAATATAAGTCATCAAAGTGCGATTATACAGTGATTGCATAACGATTTATGCTAAGTAGACACTTATGTCGCCTAACTACCTAAAACAGCAGACTCAACAGATTTTTCGCTTTTCAGCCATTATTATTTTAAAAAATATATTAAGTATTTTATAATTTTTGGGGTTGGA
The DNA here is from genome assembly GCA_963422495.1 of Polyommatus iphigenia. Taxonomy (NCBI): domain Eukaryota; kingdom Metazoa; phylum Arthropoda; class Insecta; order Lepidoptera; family Lycaenidae; genus Polyommatus; species Polyommatus iphigenia. The sequence continues at coordinate 21,413,712 of OY730186.1, read as the reverse complement.
TTTTATTTAAAAACAACATCTAGGTAAAGTACAACCTCTTAATAAAAAAAATATTTAAACATTAGTCTTCTAAATCCTGTCTTTGTTCATGGATTTATTAAGGTGCGCGCGCATTGACTGTAGGTCTGCTTATCAATTTCCTTTTTCTTTCGTTAAATACTTATCAATTTTGATCTTACAGCTTTCATCGTAATAAAATGTATATGTAATAGGCTAGGCTACGACTTACGCGGTATCATCAGGCCACCTCTATAAAAGGAAATGCAATCAGCAGTACGCCGTTAAGACAAAAACATCCTGGCTCAATGCTCAGGATGTCCACAACTGGCCGTTCTCAGAACTGTTTATTGATGAGCGATACCGCGAACCGACCTACATTCTGTCGACAGCCAATTATTATTATTTAATAGCATCCCCGCCATTTTGGAACCAATTTTCCGATACTTGAGCTCTATAAAACACGCAAGTTAATTACTGTTCACTTCGACATTTGTTCTAGAATGAAACAATTTGATTAAAGAGTGCTCTTCTGAAGTCATGGCAATACTTTACATAGAATATATCCGATCTCAATTCGAGATTCACGAAGAAGCGAAGTAACTGAAGCAATATAGTAACAGAAGCTATCATATAGAAGTACTCGTCGTTCTACGTCTATAACTCCGGACTGCAGCTATATTCACTATCTGATTCAGATCGTACTGCAAAAGTGCTCTTATGCAACCTCTTTAGTAACTTCTTGTTTCAGGTCTATAACTGTACCTGATCTGCGCAGGTGGGCCAGTAATGGCAGTATCATGAGAACTTCCGTGCGCGGGCGCAACTGTCACAGTGCACATGGCGGCTGTTTACTACCGCGGTATTTGGCCCCCTGCCAACGTGGCGGCCAAATCGGGATGTTCCTGTCGTCGGCCGGTGAACTTCAACAACGTTTGGCTCGCTATGGCATAATCCGCTCCTGACATAACATGCCTGATACAGACGAAAACAACATTATTCGTACTAACGTAAGGGTAACAAAGTAACGCCTCTATGGTCCAGCGGTTTAGAGTTTGTCTCTTTACTCGAAGAGGTCGTGAATTTCATTCCTGCATTGAAACAACTAGAATGTTTCAACAACTAACCAACAAAACATGTTTGTTTAGGACGATGCAGGCTTATCATCTGATTATCTGACAAGATGATCCATGACTTGGATAGGCATGTACAAAGTCGGTCATGCGCCTGATCTCTCGACAGTCATGTCATCTGGTATTTGAGAGTAACGGAACAGCGAGTGCCTCCTGTTACAGAGCACAACTTTGGGACTATGACATAACTCCTGCATAGGATCCGTCGTCCTTGATTTTCTTGAAAGCCGCAGTCATCAAATCCGGTGTGGGAGGCAGTAATTACTATACTATAAAGTATAAGGGGTCCATCTTCACTCTAGAACGCCCGGGCGTAGGTTTCAAAAGTTGCTGACAGGAAATGCTGAATGCAACCCAAGCTAGATTAAGAAATGTAGAGAACAGCGTGCAGCGTTCTCAAATTACTGATAAGCGAATTCAGCTTGTTGCAGCGCTATTAGCTGTGACGTTACTAGTAATTTTAGGTCATTGTTAGTCTTTCTCTGACGTGGCGGTGTATTTTCGTAGTACGTTGATTGAAATTTTCGATAAGTCGTGTACGCTGCTGTTACGCGTTTAGAATCATAAAAATTTAAAAGAATCAGTATTTATAAGCCGCAAAGGTCTCCTAGGGTGTAGCACCATTTCAATCAGGGTTCCAAATGCAAATAATCCTACTATTATTATTATTAATGACTTACTCTTAAAGACTAACTTATTCTTAAAAACTCGATCGTAGCTTATATGCGCTACAGTTTCTATTGCCTTCGCTGTAATCTGCGAAAATCTAAGACATTCAAAATAGTCCATACTAATATTATAATGCGAAACTGTCTCTGTCTGTTACCTCTTCACGCCCAAACCACTGAACCGATTTTGCTGTATGGAGATACTTTGAGTCCCGAGAAAGGACATAGGATACTTTTCATCCCCGAAAAATTTACCGTTCCCGTGTGATAAACGAATTTTGGCGCATAGTTGCGGACGTCATCTAGTCTCATTTAAGCCAGAAAAACAACAAAGTATGTGTAGCTGATATTATGATGAACTGAAAAAAAAAGCTACGTAATAAACCCTCGATATTAAGTCCTACTTTCCGATCACGTGGCCTCAACGTGTCTCATATCACTGCATGTCGTTGCAATTGATAATACGGAAATCTCCCACAAGCTCTAACATAAGTATGCAAATATAATATGAACAACAAGTGCAATTAGATTTTATTATGATGACTTTAAAACAATATAATAAATAATATACATAATGAGTATCAAATGACATTATAATATAGGTAAATTCTATAATTAAGTGCCGAGTGGAGTAAATTAGAAAATGAGGACACGGTTTGAACAGCCGAAATGTTATAACAAGCGTTTTTTCTTAGAATGTTCCAGAATCTAAAATCTGTCTTCACATCTTTCCGTTTTAACTGTCTGTGCGCAGAAAAAAATCGTTATGTCTAGAATCTAGATATAACGTTGCTCATATGAACTTTACATTGTTTTACCACCCAAATAACAATGTTTTACAGTTTTTACTGATGTCCAAAAAGCATAAAGTTACTTGTTTTATGTGTCTATTTAATTTTTATCCAAGCTAGATTAATAAATGTAGAACATAAGAACAATTTTTGCTATTTTCTAAAACGAGTTTTCAATGTTGCTTGGGGCCATTTTACCAAGCGGGTTGATTCACGATTTTTGTTCCTGTTCAATTTTCGTCATCTTCTTTTATTCAACTTTCGTATTAGCGCATTCAATAATTGAATGCGTCAACGAACGCAACGCCAACATTGTCAAACGAAAGTTTTGGACACGGGCAGAGGGCATGCGTCACGGGTATGCCTCACGTTCGCTGTTGACTGCGCTATAACGCATGCCCTTGACGAACAGAAAAAGGCGCAATGTGGACAAAGCTAATAACATTGGATCCGACCGTAAAATCCTGCATGAATCGTTTTTTTTTCGATCAAATATATTTTAAAATAATCTTAAGAACGTATAGAATGGATTAATGTTGGGTTGCCTTGTCAAAAGTGGCCGCAAGTACCTCTAATTAAGTATAATGTTCATGAAATAAATGCATAAATTTGCATGTATCTTTTTTTTCAATAAATTTTACATCATTTGAAAGAAAATGACGAGACAAAATAAGGTATAAATGGTTGCCAGCTCTAAGTCGGCCGAAACCTAGGGTTGCCAGCCCGTAAACAGTTTCATCAAAATTGAAGCATCGATTTTTTTAATAATTTTGATACAAAATTAAAGTTTTATGCATTTTGTACATGAATAGCCATGGTTGCCTGTTGCACGATAGCCGCAAACTGGGGTTGCCATCACTTTTGTATATGACAAATGTTCAGGCCTACAATTATTATGCCTGGCAGGATTTGAGGACGTCGAGAACCCGCAAGATTGCTATTTTTATTTAACAGGCGTTTTTATTTTTATGCGTAGTGTCCTGTCATTCTTCAATGTCATTCCTTCTTAGTTCTTACTTTTCTATTGTATAACACACAAGTTTGTATTACGGGCTTTCATTTTGCTCAATTAGAGGTACTTGCAGCTACTTTTAACAAGGCAACCCAACATTAATCCATTCTATACGTTCAAAAGAATATTTTAAAATATATTTGATCGAAAAAAACGATTCATGCAGGATTTTACGGTCGGATCTTAGGATATAATGTTTAGGGCAGCGAACGTTGATTGGATGTCGTGACGTTTCCGAATCCGAATCGAAATGCGCATCGTGTGGCCTTCACATTCGCTGATCGATCTAATAGTTGTGCACTTCCTACAGTTTAGTCCCAATCATGGTAACAGTGATAAGGGTGCATGGAGTTATCAGTAGTAATGATATAATAATACAAGCAATACAGAGATAGCGATAACGTATCAGTAGTGAGATATTGATTGATTTATCTGCTTTATTGAATAAACCTTACGCATACGAAGTACTCATCTGATTTAATATCCACAGCCGAACATAGAACCTCCTTTTTTGGAAGTCGGTTATAAACGTAGTATAACATTTTTCCAGTGGCGGCAGGTCTTGCGAGGCCATTTGTCTTTCAAAAAATCGGCCAAGTACGAGTTGTACTCGCGCACAAAGGGTTCCGTACCACTACAGAGCAAAAATAGGCTAAAAATTGTATTTTTCGTATGGGAGCCCCCCTTAATTATTTAATTTAATTAAATGTTATTATTCATTATTAAAGTACAAATGCATTTAAGTATTTTGTGAACATTTCAATTGCCTGTGTGTTGCCATTATTGATTAAGATCAAAAAATAGCAAAAAAATCATGTTTGTTGTATGGGAGCTCCCCTTAAATATTTAATTTATTTTGTTTTTAGTATTTGTTGTTATAACGGCAACAGATATACACAATCTGTAAAAATTTCAAAAGTCTAGCTATAGCGGTTCTTGAGTTACAGCCTGATGACAGACAGACGGACAGACGGACAGACGGACAGTCATGATGGACATTAGACAGGAATGATTGCTATTTGCCAACACAAAGCTTTTTTGTACCGCACGTACTTGTGTCACCAGGATCAACAGTGATAACTGATAACCAACCACGAAAACCCCAGGGTTAGGCTAAATCTATCTTCCAACCAACATGAAGCTGTCTGAAGGTTTCACAATCGATCATAGGCACATGAAGTGATTTCGAACCAGTAGATTGAAGTTGTCGAAAATCCCTTCTCTACGTAGGATGATGGATCCAAGCAGTTCTGGACTTATGCATGGGCGCCGGCAGAAGTAATTTCCAAGGGGGGCAGATTTTTTTTTTCTTTTCTGTTTACTTTTTACGAACAACAGTGACTGTATATATATTTACATCAACAGAATACATTTAGTGCCGAAACATTACGAATTATCTTTGTACGGCATGGTAATAGGGTTACAGACGGCTTTTTATTTCAATGATTCCTGTTGATCCCGAGATTCCCAAGGGGTGCAAGTGCACCACCTGGCACCCCCCTGCCGGCGCCCATGGATTTATGTAAGTATAGGCAGTATAGGCCATGGCCTATGGGCGGCAGTGTCCTATGCCGTCCTAGGGAGGGCAAAGTAGCCTATACTCATAAAAAATATAAATTCGGCCCTGGATCCAAGATACAAACACATGAAAAACATTACACTCCTTCCGGTGTAGCCGGGTAACAAAACTTGCCAAATCTATACCGAAGGAGTAACATGTTTTACTACAGCTTTTATCTTTATCTAGTGCAATTTTCTTAAGCCCTGGCGGCTGGCGCTTTGATGTTTTCGGCGTATGATATAATCTGTATGTCGCAGTCATCTGGTTTAATCTGCGATTCAATCGAATGACTAGCGCATTCATTGAATGACACCATTCAATTGAATGACTAAAGGACAACTCGTCAAGACGTTGACTGTAACGTTTAACGTAAGTCATATAAGCGAAGTCGTTAAATGGGATGCTATATTTTTTTTTCAAGTGGTTGACGTGGTAGTTATAGGTAAATCCACGCCTTCATATTATTTTATTAGTTATTACAAATAAAGCACTTTAATGTAAATGTAATCGATAAAATATCAACACAGTGCTATCAGCTGTGCGAGCTGTTTGACGCCATATTTGTTTTAGTGCCTAGTAGCGCCGCGGCAGTAGGAAGAAAATGAAGTACGTTCAATTATCTGACTGATTTCATGTCCGCTATCTTCAAAACGCTATGCTACAAATCGCTAACTAGTAGAACGTTGAGGGACGATCGACGATCAATCAATCAATCAATCGACGTTCGGCCGAGTCATTCAATTGAATGGTGTCATTCAATGAATGCGCTAGTCATTCAATCGAATCGCAGATTGAACCAGATGACTGCGACATGTACATGCACACCGCGTGCGATCGTCATGTCCGTTATCAGGATTAAGCTTGTTGATATATCGCTTATCGCATTTCTTGGCTTTTGTCGGCCAAATGCGATTTGCTTAAGGTACAATTCCGTGCATCGCGATCGATCGCGGTCGTGCACGACCTACGACTGTCGTCGGACGCTCGCGACCATAGTCAACGTATGAAAATGTATGGCACCGCTTCCGAGGCCCGCACTGACGCGCGCGGCCTACGACTGTCGTAAGCCGCGCGCGATCGTGTCTTGAAGTTATGACAGTCGCGCACGACCGACGACAGTCGTAGGCCCCGCGCGACCGTGTCAAAGTTATATGGCACGATCGCGCGCGGCTTACGACAGTCGTAGGCCGCGCGCGTCAGTCGCGGGCCTCGGAAGCGGTGCCATACATTTTCATACGTTGACTATGGTCGCGAGCGTCCGACGACAGTCGTAGGTCGTGCACGACCGCGATCGATCGCGATGCACGGAATTGTACCTTTAGGTCATGCATAGGTAGGCCTTAAGGTACAATTCCGTGCATCGCGCGGGGCCTACGACTGTCGTCGGTCGCGCGCGTCTGTCGTAGGCCCCGCGCGACCGTGTCAAAGTTATATGGCACGGTCGCGCGCGGCTTACGACAGTCGTAGGCCGCGCGCGTCAGTCGCGGGCCTCGGAAGCGGTGCCATACATTTTCATACGCTGACTATGGTCGCGAGCGGCCGACGACAGTCGTAGGTCGTGCGCGACCGCGATCGATCGCGATGCACGGAATTGTACCTTTAGGTACGAGTTACGACAAGTAAGCAAAAGTTTAAACGAAAAATTTGACTTCGTTAACTGTACCATTAGAGAAATCGATAAATGGGGAAATGTACGTTATTTGGTAGACGTATGTCAATGTTAGTTGTAATCGATGGTGCATCTTGAGTTCTAGCCCGATCAAATAAGCTAGGTCTACAATCAATAATTTCTGATAGTGCATAGGTACTCATAGTCAATACTCAAATAGTGATCAATACTCATACGCACTGGTACTACGTATAACGTAAGTAAGTATTGGTGGTATTGTTTCTGTGTTGAGCGAGTATCATATCAAAGACACAGCAGAGTTAGAGCCGGGATACAATTATAATATGAACTAAAAAGTATTAAATAATTATTACTATCTAATAGTGCCTTTTTCCGAATTCGGCTAAAACTCAACTATTTCTGTACTCAATCTTCATCATTTTGAAGTCGGTACCAGATACAGCTGAATCTTCAGTTCTGACAGAATATTTGAAACTTTTGGAACTGGCACCGACTTCAAAATTATGAAGATTGAGTAAAGAAATAGTCGAGTTTTAGCCGAATTCGTAAAAAGGCACTATTAGATAGGAAAAAATATTTAATACTTTTAAGTTCATATTATAAGGATGCTATTATTGTTTTTACCTTGGAAGTCGGTTTTAATTTTTTGTTAAAAATAATAATTATTTCACTTTTTAGTTACCTAGTAAACCATCGCGTACTATACGTAGAATAATACACCTGTAGGTATATTATTCTACGCATCTTATTACAATTTGTTAACAGTCACACTTACAAAATATAATATCAGCTGCAGATAATTTTAATAAACAATACATTTAAAAAAAATCGAAGTGAACACGTGCTAGGGCCGCGCCAAACCGGAATAGCAGCGTCGAGGCTTTCAGTGTCATATGATTTTAAACTTTATCTTTATTAGTCTACGGCTACGGCTGCCCGTAGCCGCTCGTGGCCGCGATTTGTAAGTGTGACAGTGCACTAGCATGTTAGGGCTTGTCTAATTTAAAATGACGCGCCTCTCCCTCGTATTCACAGTACAAAATTTTTCATTTATATCAATTAATGAAGAGGTGGGGCGCGTCATTTCAAATTAGACAAGCTCTACTTGTATTATCGAAGCAACTTACTTCTCAGAAGTAATGTCAAATGTGTGCCTTACGCTCTGGAGATAAGGTTGAATATTTTGTTATGTTCAATAATTTGGGTGACATTGGTGATCCTGACGTGGTAATGATGATGATGATGATGAATGTAATTTGTATAGTAGCATATGCTTTCAGTTCTTAAAACAGCGCCTAGACCAAAGAATACAAAATAGTACCTTACGGTACAGAAGTCTCATTCCCGAGTTTAGGTATGATAAACGCAAGCGTCCGGTCACCGCACTAGTCTCAATAGGCTGGCACTCGCTCGACTTGTCGCATACGCAGCGCACACAATATCCGCGATACAAAAGTAATAGTACCCGGCCCCGCGCCGCTCGCTTGACAGCCCTGGCAGATTGTAGCGAGACGGCAGACAGTTATTGTACTATGAACGCTAAACGCTATGCAAAAGGTTGAAATTAGGTTGTTTTCCAGAATAGTAGGTAAATATCTCGGCGATTCCGCACCGTTTGTATGGAAGTGATACAGGCCTGCCTAAACCATAGTATACCTTGGTGCAAAATCTTGCGTTTTGGTAGCATATGCTTAGGATGCTTCTCTTAAAGCCAAAATCACCATATGTTTCCATATAAATTTCGAGGAGTTGCCTCGATTACTCATGGATCCCATCATCAGGTCACCACTTTTGTGAACATGGTACCAAATTGGAGTGAAACCTAATACAAAAAAACAAAAATTTCGAAAATCGGTTCACAAACGGCGGAGTGATCGTTGAACATACAAAAAAAAACCACAGCCGAACATATAACCTCCTCGTTTTTTGGAAGTCGTTTAAAAACACGGCACGACGTCGTACGGCGCCGTACGCGACGTCGTGCCGTGTTTTTGTGTCCCGGCCCTTACGCTGTACGCAGTACTCTACTGCACCGTTTCTTAAAAATTTTTGGTGGTGGGAACCTTTAAGGTGGCATTTTTGACTAACCCCAAAAGTTTTTTTTGTCTTTCTATGCGGTGTCTGATGACATTTCTAAAAACAATTTATGTACCGCTCGCGGGGCCCCGTCGAGGCCTTTGCGGAACACACTTAGGTTCACCCCAATCAAACGAGCGTAATTTGTGAGTTGTGAGTCGGAGAATTTCGGCTGGCAGAAATTCTGCTGCATTTAGTTTCATACAAAAGTCCTGTTTGATTCACACGAGCGTAATTTTGTGAGTCATGATTTGTGTGAAAAGATATTTACGCGACCGAAACTCTGCGACTCACAACTCACAAATTACGTTCGTTTGACTTCACCCTTTGAGGATAGCCATCCTCAAAGGGTGAAGTCAACTACTGTATGATATTTAAAATATTACGCTTATCGCCCTTTCGATAAGGCTACGCCTAAATCGCACGAAGTTACGAACAATATAACATTAATTAAGTAATAACTAATAACAAATAAATCAATGGAAAACATCGTTATCGTGGGAACCGTGTGAAGCTTCATTGCTTATTAAAACGATATCATTAACGTTATTATAAATATTGTATTAACTTTATAAACAATATCGTTTAGTTTGCACACGCATACTTAGGAAGTGCGCACTTTTTACACACGACACTGTTAAAAGATATTAAAAAGATAAAAGATAGAAATGTACATGTAATACACTTTCATCATCACCCTAAGGTTGGCTGGTAGAGAATGCCACAAGGCATTAAGCCCGCCTATGTAAATATTTGCATAGTGTTTTAAATAAATAAATAACATAAATGTCAATTATTTTTAATTTTAGCTAAGTACTCACATACGGTTTTGCTCGATAGTTTTACTCCAAATCGAAGGAAATGACATATTTGACATATTTAATTCCATCGAGCCGGCTCGAAGCGAGCCTTCGAGCTGTTAGTTTTGGCGGTCCACACAGTGGTTATTGCTCGATTTGGAGTAAAACTATCGAGCAAAACCGTATGTCAGTACTTAGCATAAAGTAAAGTTTTCATAGAGCCAGTACTGGCTGCCAATAAGACTGGCAGCCAGTATTGGCTTGGCATATGCCGCGTGTGAACAGTTTGGCCTGGCTTGAAAAACTGTTCACACGCGGCATATACCAAGCCAATACTGGCTGCCAGTCTTATTGGCAGCCAGTACTGGCTCTGTGAAAACTATACTTAATAGCTGGTTAATTCTTCAATCGCGGATTCTTGGAAATCTATTGTTTACGCGGTCGAATTCGACCGCTTGGGAGTTGATAGGTTATTGGATTAACAAAATATAGCGAAAGGGATAAAAACAGAGTTTCTTAAAATGCAGAATCGCGAACCCCTGTCAGGCACGTCTGAGGTCCACCAATCTTTGCCAAGATTTACGTGATGACCCATAACTCCTAAGTCATCCTGGATAAGAGTTTTCTTTCTCGTTTGCAGTTTTTACAACTGCGTATGCGCGAGCGTATCGGATGAGCTTTTAAAATAAGCTAATTGGTCATAATTTGAATCATATTTGAACCTCCGGCTACGCATGATAAAAATAACTTTCATATGAAATTAACGAAGAAATTGCGAATAATTATGTTGATAATTTTATACTGTAATTAAAAGTTGTTTATTTTTTAGCGAAACGATAACGAATCCGCGTCAGTGTTGCCCTGTCATTGACGGTATCGCGATAAAAAATTTCGACTTATCGATCACGATAAAACAACATGTCTGGAATATGTCTGGAATTGTTCGAAGTGATTATGTAGAAGATATTTCTAACTAAGAGGATTTAAATTTTGGACTGTTTTTAAAATACGCTTGGGATATTCGGAAAGCTACAGCGCCGTCCTTTATAATTTGGACTGTTTCACTTTTGTAAAATTGTAAGTAGTTTTGATTCAGCCCCAGCTGAAACATCTCAATGTTACTCTACCATTCTAAATGGACAGTTGGGTCGAAATTCCAAATTTCAAGTAGATTTTCTAGACCGGAGACAGATGGAGACACGTTTCGGGTACATAGCCATAAATAACTTAGAGATAGAGTACTAACTATGTATATTATTGTATATTGCAATGAAATTGTCGCTAACCATTAATTAGCCGTGATCTACAGTCGGGAAACGCGATTAGCCATAAACATGTCACATACATACCGAATTTACCGACTACGGACACATAACATCTGCTCTGAATTATGGTAATGTAGATTCTTTGGACAGCAGCTGCCAGGAATTCGTATAAGCTGATTGATTTTGCATCTACATTTTTTTTTCGTTTATTGTTCATAACATAAAAAGTATATTACAAAATCACAAGAAATCTTGCCGCAAAAACTACAATGAGTTTATCTGGACAAGATTTCAGGGGATCAATATTCTCATACTGCGAATGTCAAAGTTTGAGGGGTCCAAAAGTTAAGCAGGCTCATAGGTGTAGTCATAGGGAATTTGCTATATTTTATACTAGGTTAGAGATATAGTTAAACATGATCTTTGAATGATATTATGATAATTTTATAATATTAAAAAGTAAAACATCTGACTCTTACGACTCCTAAGCCTAACGGTACATAAACATTAGGCATTCTAAAATATACACGATACATGCATAACTCGAACTATACAGCCTGGTCGTAGAACTTTATGCTAAATATTAAAATAACTCGTTTTTATTCTAATTTATTGTTATTGTGGCGGATCGCGTGTACATAAGCGTCCGTGACTTTTGGAGACGTTACCAAATGTTTATGAAAATTGTATATTTTAAGGGTTAATTCTAATGGCCTGTTGGCTGTTGCCTTGGGGTTAGGCTTTGCTTACTTTGAGGCTATATTGCATGCTTCGCTAACGTTTGATTCTCTACATAGACTTACATAGCAGAGTAGACAGAATTATATTAGGGCTGGGACAATAAGCTCAGAATTTTTCCAGTCAATCCGGAAAATGGCGATAAAATTCCAGACCACTGAAATTGAATTTTGAATTCAGACAAAGACTTGAAAGCAGGCAAAGCCATGTGCTTACGTTAGAAAAAAAAACACAGAAAATAGATCGTGCAGACTGGCGGTTAAGGTAAAAATCTTTTGAAAAGAAAACACTTTGCTTTCTTTTAGAGGGTATAAGTAAAATAAGAGCGTCGAAGGAAATTTCCAGTATTCTAGTAAACGTGATCGATATTTATCTAGTATCCAGTACAAAACCGCCTCTATCTGCCTCGTCCTTGTGAGTGCAAACAGTTCTATTAGCGGACGAGAATCGCCTGCTCACGACCATGCTAATTCTGTAGGGACGAAGATGCAAACGATAGTTTATGTAGAGGACTACATAATTCTATGTAATTTATAACATATTTTTACATTGCAATATGATACATTTTAAAGTTTCAACATATAAATTGACGTAAAAAAATGGTTTTAACTTTTGTGATGGCTGGCGGCGCGGCCTGGCGCGGCGGTCCTAATTTATTCATACTTTTTTATGTGGTCATACAATCGGTTCGCACTTGCCAGATTTTTAGCACCACAGGGCACAGCCATGCACGGTACAGTCTAGAGTCTAGACTCTAGACTAGTCGGACAATTTAAAAAACATTTAGCGAATACAACTGCGTAGTAGTACAATAACGTGTAGCCAGTAGGTCAATAGACAATCTCGCTGATTGCCGATCGGGACGATTGGACCTTGGACCCACTGCTATTGTTCTTTTGTATCCCAGGGGAAATCTAACATTAGAGACAAATAAACATAGGCCTTGATGCCATTCAGGGGCTCCCAAACTGTGCGCCGCGGCCCCTCAGGCACCGCAGGAAGTGGCGAGTGACATAGTTTTCTTTCAAAATCCAAAATAAATATGTTATTCATAAATAATGGATCGTTGTTTGTTTATATAACAAATCACAAAGAACTATTTACCTAGTATAATATGCAATGAATAATACAATGGGTAGACAAATACGTAGATAAAATAATAAAATAATTTTCCTACTCGCGGTCTGTGGTTTTTGCTGTGATATTGTATTACAATCTTCTTGTTTTACAATCTACGTCTTATCTCTACTTCGTGATCGCAAGTCGTCCAATGTCGCTTTGGTTCTTCATGAAAGTCAATTGAAGTGAAGCATTCAGTTTGCACTGAGGCATTGTAACATTATGCCGACGTTGCCAGTGCAAACTTCTCCTAAACCAGACAGACATACGCTAATGGAAGAAAAACTAGGCGGCGCACAAGCCCTTAACTTTATGGTAAAGCAGAGTTTCTCAACCTTTACAACGAACCCTTTGGATTTCAATTTTATAAATTAAGCCATTTAATCGTACCCCTAGTCTTTTCTTTACGGGCCCGTAGTTAGGCACTCTTGCGTTGCGGAAATGCGTTTACACATCCCCGGCAGCCTGGGGAGGGCTACCGGGGCATGTGGGGCCCCCTGGGGGCGGAGGGCCGCCTAACAAAGCATGTTAGGCACTCCTGCTTTACAGCAAAGACTATAGGTATGGGTATAAAGGTGTCTTACCTCAGCTGAGCAGTGTACAGCTGGTGCGGTATGGCGGTGAGCACGCCGGCGCCGTCGCCCGTGTCGTTGTCGCAGGCGCACGCGCCGCGGTGCTCCATACGCTTCGCCAGCACTTCGGCATCGCGAACTATCTGCACATGGAGAGGTTTATCCAGAAGTATTCTTGATATTAGCGGCATTTTACACAGAATTTAAAAGTTTCGGGACTCTCTAGTCTCTATGCATGACGTGAAAATTCAGTTACTTGTTATTAGTTGCATGAAATAGAAAAGCATGAGAATTGATAAGTATTTAAGCATATTTCTAGTTGCTAAACGCCTAGGTTTTAAGTGCTTGTAATTCCACAGAAATAAAATATGCATTCCTTAAGAATAATCTTTTATCACACCATGCAACAATACTAGGAAATAGTATACAATACTGATTACTGTCTTATTTTGAATACACCGTTGACATTAACCCATCAAGCCCCGTACGAGCACCGGTGTTCGCGACAACAATAGAACGGCTTTTGTCTCGTTTTTCCACGATCGAGGGAAATGCTGAAAAGCACACTAGCTAAGCGAGCTTGCTACACTTATTTATATTACTGATTTAGACCTGTAAGTGGTCAAAACTCAAGAGATATCATTTGGCTTCGGCCTAAAACCCGGCCGAAGCCGAAGCTTTGCCGAAGGTCCGAGCAACCGTCGAAATTGAACGAACTCTAAACTGTTACGAAAGACTGAATGAGTCGTGAGAGAGCGTCGGACCGATCGTGTATGCAGAGGCCGCTGGGAGTCACTGTCAAATACAATTTAAAACAAACACTAACTCTCTCTTAATAAATCATTTAATTATTTATTAAGAAGTTAGTGTTTGTTTATATTATTTATTAGTCTAGTTTCGGTCTAGTCGAGTAAAACAAAGACTGATTGATTGGTCTAATTATTGTTATTTGTGAAATAATATTTTTTTTACAATAGTTCAGCCAATAAAGTAGTTGTAGAATGCGTGAGCGGGAACCTAAGAGATTTCTACTGGAACTTATTCAGGGTGCTTAGGGATAAAACATACTAAAAGTCCTGAAGTCTAGGAGGTGAGCCGGAGTGAGGGGAGAGTGCCAAAAGTCTCAATTTTTGGTTTTTGGCTAATAACTAAAAAACGATGCGTTGTAGCAAAAAACATTCTACGACGAAAAAAAACTTATTAAATTCTCTACAATTTTGATTCTATACACTTTTTCTGCTTTTTCCGAATTTTCATCCGTTTTCGAACTACACATTTGAGTCATTCCTTAAACTTAATTAATTATTTGTAGTCCACAAATTATTAAGTAATAAATAAATCACGAAATCACAAACTTTAATTATCATCTCTAAATCAACTTCTCTACGAGAGAGTCAATATAGAGGTTAACCTTCAATATTGAAGTTTTGAAATACTTACTTAATTTTAATATGAATTGTATCTTGTAGACAATATTGAACATAACTGTATTTAATAACTGTATTTAAAAAAAAGATAAAACCGACTTCAAAATTATACGTAATTGACAATTAAAACTCCGTATCTCCAAAACTAGTGAACCGATTTTGTTGAAACTTGCATTATTCCCTAAGTTGAACAGTACCTAGTACAACGAAAAAAGAATTACTGAAATCGGAATGGTAATTCCAGAGATATGCGAACACAAACATAAAAACATGCATACATACATACACTTGTAATTTAGCACATTTGTTCAGACGCTGATACAGATTACAGAGTAACATATTATACGGAAATTGGGCAGTTCTGGAAATATTACATACATACGCGTCGAATTGATAACCTCCTTTTTTTGAAGTCGGTTAAAAATTAATTACTGAGAGTCGAGCGATTAAGACTATAAACCTTCGGCTTCGGCTTCGGCCGAAGGTTGTGGCGATTGCCGATTAATCGGCTTCGGCTTCGGCCAAAAATAGACCTTCGGTCGGACACTAGTAGGCGTACGTAGTAAAATACCGCAAAAGAGACTAGAAGCATGAGTACATCGTAAATGGTTAATAAGTCTGTACTGTGCCCTATGGAAATACATATTATTATGGGCAGTAACCAAAGCTAAACGAGCCTGAGTAATTTTATCTCGAAGTTTCAATGAGTGATCCTTATGTCATTGGGATAAAGGTCCTGTCAGAACTCCAAACGGACTGTATATTGTGCGAGTCTGAAGGTCATCGAAGGACAATGAAGATTCGCAGACAGCTTGGGGTTCGCCATAATAGAACAAAGCGCGAGCGACGGACTTATTGGGAGCACAGGTGTCTCCTTTCATACGTGTCAGCTCGCTAAGCTACAGATCAGTTAGGTTTGCTTTCAATGGTCCTTTATGTGTAAGACGTAAGGATCATTCTCATACTTGTCAAACTTCGAGGTAAAATAATTCTGAACGGACTTTACTGGTGGTTCGATTCGAGAAGTAAGGAACTCCGAACTGGTAATTGCATTATGACAAAATTTATTATTATTACTTATTAGAAAGAAGCAATGACTGTCATACAATATTCTAGTGTTTCTCAAACTTTTTTGGAGACCCCTTGGGATTATAAAAATATTTTTATGACCCCCTAAGCGATAATATAATGACCAGGAAGCTTATTTCCCTGATTCGTAATTAAAAACAATTAAAGTTTTACACCTAACTGGTTATATTCCTGATAGCAAGCCTCTTTAGGATACAGTGCCCCCTACTTGAAGAACTTGTGCAATATTCAATCACTACCTTAAGGATAGTGATTGAATATTTCACTTCAAGCAGGCCATCAAAGGTACCGTGTACCTGACAGGTTTGCCTGTGCAGGTAAGTCTGTCAGGGAAAGTTGTGGAAAAACCTGCACAGTTCTGTAACATACGCTCCGGTTTACCTAAACAGTTGCCCTGTTCAGGCAAACCTGTCAGGTACAGTACACCGTACACCCTTACGTATATGGCCTGCTTTACATCCAATCATTACGATAATTAACTTTGTTGTCCGGTTGTAACTTACTTTATGCGATCGTTTGCCGTCGATGGCGACCACGAATCCGACGCCGCAGGCCTCGTGCTCGTTCTGGGGGTCGTACAATCCTTGTTTAGGCGGACCTTCCCACTCCATTCCTGAAAAAAAAACCTGAAATTAGTTTCTGAAACAGAAATAGGTAAAGGTTTACAAACCTATCCCAATTTTTTTGGTTCAATAATTATAAGTCGACGGAGCCCCGCGTAGCCTAATTAGCAGACTATTCCTGGGTGGTTCACAAAGAATAACCACGATGCCTAAGGCGGGAGCTTCGCTGCGCTACGCTCGCGCCTTAGCCATCTAACCTAACCCAATCAAGTCGTATTGGGCCAACATTGCTATTAATTACCTAAGCACACTGACCTCCATTATACAAGTACGCTGGACATAAGATACCCAGCTGTTTTTTGTGCCTATTTGAAACGGAATTAGCGCCCCCAATGCGGGGGAAGAGAACTAAATCTGACGTTACTTGCAAATGGCCGCTAAATCGCTATTGGTTGTAGAAACCAAAGAGAATATAATCACTACGGTGGTAGAAACTAGTATTAGTTCCACATACTCCCACTACTGCTATCAGCGCCAATATGGCGACTTTTAAACGTCATGCTTACGTCAGATTTAGTTCTCTTCCCCCGCATTGGGGCGCCGATTCCGCTTCAAATAGGCACAAAAAACAGCTGTCATTTCAAAGGGTCAAGGGTCAAATCATAGGTCCAGCTGCATACGTTTGTATAATGGAGGTCAGTGCCTAAGCATTATAAATATATTATAAATTATAATATACTGTTACAATACTTTTGGAAGTAAGTAAGTAACACGTAAATACCAGAAAACATATAAGACCTTATTTCAAGATTACGAAAATTTCAAATGCGAATTTCTTATAAACGGGGAGGTTTTCCGGGGGTGGAAGTGGTACGGGGAGGTTTATCTCACCCAAAACATCCTTTCTCAACCCATGTGACCACCAAAAAAAAATTGGGGTAGGTTTGTAAATTGTAAACCTAAGCCCAGAAATAAGTTTCTGAAATAGAAATAAGTTTCTGAAACATTGTTGTAAAATGTAATGCTATCAAGTGTCTGAGAAAATTGGCTTATGTTTAATACCTCGATCATTCTCAATTGTTATGCGACAGCCTGGTGCTACTTGGGGATTGATGTAGTGAAAGTAAAATGTGATAAAATATACCAGTCAACATCTCATACAGAAATCTTAAATGATTTTATAAATAAACCTTTTGTAAACTGTATTTGACTTTTTGAATATTTAACCCTTTCGGACCTGTTGGTATGTATATGTCCCATACTTCTGACTGTTGATGACTGTTGGGACATAAAATCCCATGGATATGTAACTGAGGACTGAGGCTTTAAATTTACTTTATAAATGGGATTATACATCCCATATCGTAAATGGATCTTCACTTTATACATTGACAATGGTAGTTTTTGTCTGGCAACATTATTTTTTAGTCTGTGATAATTTATAAAGGACACGGAAAAGACGTTACACTTTTGAAAAAAGATTTAAATTGTTGTATGGCTGTTTTCAGGTAAGTTTTTATATCTATTACGTTCTGTAAGCCAATTAATTTATGTTAACGATATTTTCTTTGAAAAATATTGGGATTTTGATACACAATTTTGATTTTGGGACACTGGATCCCATCAGTCTTTTTTAAACTTACCTATCCTTAGATTGAAGGAGACAGAGGCGGTGCAAGGCGTGGGCGGTGTGGGAGACCGCCCACGGCCTCGCGGTCCTAGGGGCCTCGCGCCCCTTGGACCACTAGGTTTTTTTAAAGGTTTTACGAGTTATACGTGATACTCAAATATTCATAAATATTTTTTTTTATAAATAAAACTTTAAGTACTTATCAAAAAATTTTTTCTCTCAATAAATCCGTTCTATAGCGTCATCCATCAGGGGGGCCTCGCATAATATATTTTAGGGGGCCTTGCAAGATATATCTTGCCCACAAAAAATTTAGGTCTTGCCCCGCCCGCGCCACTGGAAGGAGATTTCATTGCTATATGCGGATTTACAATTTCTAAGGAAATACTGCTTTTGCTGCTTCTGCATGATTGTGTACTTGTTTCAGGATGTCTTCAAAACGCAAAATTATAAAAAAAATCGCTGAGAGAAGTTAGTTTTTTTTATGTAAAAACTGTTTTGCATCATTTCACCTTTCCTGATGCCCATATCTTCTCTCAGTATTTTGCCCTCTGCTCCCGTTTTTTTAATTCATATAATTTTTTACTATCCTAAAATACTAAGCAGACATAATGTTTTTAAATTACATTCAATAAATGGTAAATATAACATTATTTTTTCATTTATAAAATTAAATCTATAATATTTCCAAAAAATATATGGAAAACCTACTCAAATACAATGGGTTTCAAGACTGATGGGACATATTGTCCCATGGTTAAAAGTCTAGATTTCAGCCATTAGAAAAAGTCTAGATAGTTTTTATAGTAATCTTATTTCAATATAAGTATTTTACAACGTTCTAACGAGTGAAGATATCATATTTTAAGTTTCAGTCTAAGAACTGTAGTCGTAGGCTGAACCGAAAGGGTTAAATTAAACTTAATTATATATAAACTTAACAGTTCAAGAGTTGAGAGGACCTTGCCCTACATAGTCAGAACACAACTTGTTATCAAATATATCTCAATATTATGGATGTTGCACAATAAAAATACCACAAAAAGTCAGAAATCATTCATAATTTTACTTTGTACAGTACTTATTTAAAAATATGAATAGTAGGAAATAATATTATCAGTAATAAATCAAGAAGTGATGTTAGGGCTCTTATGACCTGCCTTTGATAAAATATACATTAAGTAAGTATATCTAATATATATAAATCTCCTGTCACAATGTTTGTCCTCTATGGATTCCTAAACTACTTAACCGATTTTAATGTTTTCTTTTTTAAATGTGTGCTTTTTTCCAACTTGAGAGATAGGATAGCTTAGAATTTAGATCTTTAATTATAGCCGCAATTTTATTTTATTGCAAATTATTTGTATATAAAGAGCAACCATTGTTTATGCGACGCGGGTCACGGGATAGCGATGGACGTTGCCATGGTGACATACTTATTTAGTCACTAATTCAATAAAATAATACGGGCGATATACTTTATATAATAATATGGCAAAGAAACATTTGCCGGGACAGCTAGTTATTATATAAAATTAATGAAAAGTTCTATTATTAAAACTGCAAAAATAATTGACATAATAATATATTATTTTATTTTAATTTTTTAAAACTTAGGATGATAAAAATTTAAAACTTAAGAAAATAATACATCAAATTATTTAAATTTTTTAACATAAAACTGATATAACATCCTCAAATTGTATTTAAAATTTTATTTCAATGTTTTATACTAAAATTAAAAAAACATTATTTAAATGTGATGGTGTAAGAAACAGTATTTTGAAAACTAAGGTCCTTAAGAGGCCGGGTACACTTGGAATTTCTCATAAATACGTAATTCCAAAATCATTTTCTCATACGAAAATATTTAACATGTTTGAGTTGTTTTTCAGTTTAAAATAGTAATTACCTAGGTTCCTGCACAAAAATTTACTTCAAAATATTTAAACACAATTTTTTTTTTTTTGCTTTGAAATTTTTTTAGTAAATTTACTACTAAATATTTAAACACTAAAAAATAGAGTAAAACACTAAAAAATATATAAATAAATAGTTAATTTACTACAAAATATTTAAACTCAAAAAAATATTTTTTAGTATTTAAATATTTTGTAGTAAATTTACTATATATTTATATATTTTTTAGTGTTTTACTCTATTTTTTAGTGTTTAAATATTAAGTACTAATTTACTAAAAAAAAATTAAAAACAAAATTTTTTTTTTAATGTTTAAATATTTTGAAGTAAATTTTTGTGCAGGAACCTAGATAATTACTATTTTAAACTGAAAAACAACTCAAACATGTTAAATATTTTCATATGAGAAAATGATTTTGGAATTACGTATGTATGAGAATTTCGAGGGTACCCGGCCCCTTAAAATCAACAAGAAATTATGCAATGCATACTAAACATATTATGGGCCTAGAAGCCTGAAATAAATGGTAAATTAAATTAAAATAAAAAAATAAATAAAATAAATAAACAATTAAAATATTGGTGGATTTTAGTACATTGGATGTATCATCCTACAAAAAATTACGTATTGAGTTATGAAAGCAGTTATAATGTTCATTGTTCATGATCATTTAGAACAAGACTGCATTCATAATTCAACAAAAAAAATTGTGGGTTAAGACAAAAATGCTTTACAGCAGTCAGCAACCATATTGTGTCACCCTGTAATTGCATACCAGTATAGTAGAACTGGATACGATTTACACAATATAATAAAAATACACTTAATTTTCTTGGAAAATCATTCTGGTAAAAACACCCTGAGAAAATTCTGCAATGGTTTCCTGGATTTGGCCAATCACGAATAAAAATTATTGTTAGTGCCACCAGTTCTATATAAATAATCCGTCGATCACCAATTCCTGGAAATCTTTTGTTATCGCGGCCCATATGGGCCTTATGGGGCTTGAGGGAATAATTTACCGTTTACGGAACATCATATAAACTTAATCCCTCAATTGTGGAAAAACGAGACACAATAGATTTCTATTGTTATTTGTTGTCACCGTTGATCGCTTGGGGCTTGAAGCATTAAGTCTTAATTTATATTGTCTGACACATGTAATTGGGATCATAAGTTATGGACAGACAGACAGACGTACAGACAGACAGACATCAAAGTCTTAGTAATAGGGTCCCGTTTTTACACTTTGGGTACGGAACCATAAAAAAATGCTTAGGTGAGTGAATTGTGACTTGTGGCAGAAATAGGCATAATTAATTCTTGTGAGACATTTAGAGAAACACCAGTGGTTATGGCTGGCTTAAGTCAACTCTTGTAAGCTAAATAACTCAAAAACATTAGCTTTTAACGAGACAAACATACAGACAGAACGATTCATGGCAAAAATCTTCACAATTTACACAACCTAAAATGTATTTGTGTTCAATTTGAGGATTTTGGCAACGACAGTATCTATTTAGTGTTATCAGTCAGCAATAGTGACCTCCAACTAGACTTGTTATCAATATTCTGATTAGTATTTATTGTTTATTAAACCTTGTGAAAACTGCGCACTAACAACATACAACCTAGATGTTGGACGACAAATCTTTGTAGATGATTTGTACCAACGAATACTTTACTCACAAGAAGATTTGTACGGCATGAATAATCATTGATAGCAACTAATTATTATCAATTGCAAATAGAAAGCAACTCTGTGAAATTACCAAATCTCACACGTGTACAAATATCTTCTAGAAGATTGAAAGAACAGTTTTTATACCTTATTATTCAGATCAGTAAAAAGAAGAACGGTTCACGTCGAACTACAAGTTCACACTTTCACAAACAATTTTATTGTTAACAATATTAATTACTGAATCTTATCAGAAATGTTAATTAGCACAGTGAGCCGGCGAATAGTAGTGACCATCTGCAGTCGACTACAAATACCGGTATTCCGCGATTGACTGAAATATTTGAAGGAAATATCGCTATGAATGAAATGAACGAATGATATTCAAGACAGAATGAAATAGTAGACACTCTGTGCTGTGATTGGCTGAACCAAGATGTGACAGCAAAGTAGTGTTGCAAGGTACAAATGCTTAAAACTCGATAAATATTATCTTAGCTATACTTCTAAGTATTAGATAGGCTAGCCCGTAGGTTACAGCGAAATGAGAAATAACGACACAACACGTCGTGAATCGTGACGATATTACTTCGCTCGACACACGTATTATCGACAAAGTATAGTAACCACGTGTGACAGCATAACGCCTTAGGGTTCTTACAGAAGACCGGCACGTGTCGGCGGCACGTGTCGGTGGCAGTCAACGGCAGTCGGCGGCAGTCAACGGCAGTCGGCGGCACGTGTCGGCGGCAGTCGGCGGCAGACGACGGCACGTGCCGGCGGCAGTCGGCGGCAGTCGACGGCAGCCGTTGACAGTTTATGACGCTTGCAGTGGGCCTACCACTTTCCTAAAACTATCATGTTTCCAGAACACTTTGTTCTGGAAAATAAACATATATATAGAAATACAATACAAAAATATATAGAAATACAATAAACTGCGTAACGCTCGCTCACATTCAGCGGCGTAATAATTTGGTGTGAACACGGCCTTACCTTAATGTCATGGCGAGTCTTTGCTCGGCTGATATGCTTTTCCGCATGAGGGTGTCTAGGCGTGATATTGAGGCTTTTAAAATTGTTGATAGCTCATCAAAAGAAGCACTTGACATTCGGAAATAATTAAAAAAAATTTTTTCGTTTATTCGTAAACGTGGATAAAGTGTAAAAAAATCTCCTCCTTGTTCTCTACACATTAATATTTCTTCAACACACAACAAACGTGCCTTTTTTTGCGTTGTTGGCGACGGCAACGGCGCGCGGCGGAGTAAAAGTAATAATAATGTTTCTTCATCGGATGCCATTTTTATGCAATTTACTTATGATAATTTACGGTATGACATTCAGAGTCAATTAGCAATGTCCACATTAGGCGCTTTCGCCTTCAATTTTCGTCATCTTCTTTCATTCAACTTTCGTTTTAACGCATTCAATTATTGAACGCAAGGCCAACATTGTAATTTTTGAAGTTTTGGATACGGTCAGAGGGCATGCCTCGCGGGCATGCCTCGCGGGCATGCCTCACGTTCACTGCTGACTGCGCTATAACGCATGCCCTTGGGCCTTGAATCCCCATGCCCAGAAAAAGACCAATCCAAAACTTCAAAAATTACAATGTTGATGTTGCGTTCGTTGACGCATTCAATTATTGAATGAAAAGATGATGAAAATTGAAGACGAAAGCGCCTAGTGTGGACATAGTCATTAGCTTTGTCCACATTGTGACTTTTTTTGTTCATCAATGGCATGCGTTATAGCGCAGTCAACAGCGAACGTGAGGCATGCCCGTGACGCGCGTTGAAATCGTAGCGCTCGCTATGATACTTTTCTTTCAACGCGGGTGGATTTTGACGCATTCAATTATTGAATATGCCAAACGAAAGTTGAATAAATAGAAGATGACGAAAATTTAAGATGAAATTACATAATGTGGACATAGCTATTGGCCTTGTTCGCCGGCGTAATTTTTGGCGCATGCGCCACAAAACCTTTTATTGCACATGTCTAAAACATGCCATGTCATGATAACGCCATGAACAAAGTTGTTTATATACTTAGTTACCTGTTAAGTTTAAACAACGTGTACAGTATGTACTCCCAAATTAATAAAACACATGAAAATCTTCGCTTATTGTCGTAATTACGGAAACACCGAATATAATATGAAACGTAAGAGTCCCGAACAATGCTTTTGCATTTTGCAGCTTGTTCGAAAGAAATAGTTCGTTCTATCTCATTCCTAGACCCTAAGTATGAATAAAACAATATTATTTTCATACACTTTATGAAGCTCATGATACGAATGAAAGTCTGTAAAATTATTGTAATCTTACAACAAAGTGTTCTGGAAACATGATAGTTTTAGGAAAGGTCGTGGTAGGCCCCCTGCAAGCGTCATAAACTGTCAACGGCTGCCGTCGACTGCCGCCGACTGCCGCCGGCACGTGCCGTCGTCTGCCGCCGACTGCCACCGACACGTGCCGCCGACTGCCGTTGACTACCGCCGACACGTGCCGCCGACACGTGCCGTTCTTCTGTAAGAACCCTAAGGCGTTATGCTGTCACATGTGGTTACTATACTTTGTCGATATTACTTCGCTCGACACACGTATTATCGACAAAGTATAGTCTGCTATGTTGACTGCGCTATAACGCATGCCCTTGATGAACAAAAAAAGTCACAATGTGGACAAAGCTAATGACTATGTCCACACTAGGCGCTTTCGTCTTCAATTTTCATCATCTTTTCATTCAATAATTGAATGCGTCAACGAACGCAACATCAACATTGTAATTTTTGAAGTTTTGGATTGGTCTTTTTCTGGGCATGGGGATTCAAGGCCCAAGGGCATGCGTTATAGCGCAGTCTGACCGTATCCAAAACTTCAAAAATTACAATGTTGGCGTTGCGTTCAATAATTGAATGCGTCAAAACGAAAGTTGAATGAAAGAAGATGACGAAAATTGAAGGCGAAAGCGCCTAATGTGGACATTGCTAATTGACTCTGAATGTCATACCGTAAATTATCATAAGTAAATTGCATAAAAATGGCATCCGATGAAGAAACATTATTATTACTTTTACTCCGCCGCGCGCCGTCGCCGTCGGCAACAACGCAAAAAAAGGCACGTTTGTTGTGTGTTGAAGAAATATTAATGTGTTTACGAAGAAACGAAAAAATTTTTTTTAATTATTTCCGAATGTCAAGTGCTTCTTTTGATGAGCTATCAACAATTTTAAAAGCCTCAATATCACGCCTAGACACCCTCATGCGGAAAATCATATCAGCCGAGCAAAGACTCGCCATGACATTAAGGTAAGGCCCTGTTCACACCAAATTATTACGCCGCTGAATGTGAGCGAGCGTTACGCAGTTTATTGTATTTCCATACATATTCACTTTTTCGTTCACACCTAACGGACAATACGCCAAAAATACGCTAGGCGTAGGCGCGAACATTCGATACCGTTTATTTTGTATGATTTTCACGTTCACACTGGGGCTCACAGTGAGCCTGCTCACATTCAGCGGCGTATAGTCAGTTTGGTCTGAACATGGCCTAAGAGGTTTTATTTTAAACTAGCTGTTGCCCGCGACTTCGTCCGCGTTAACATAGTATAATAACAAAGATGGATGTTTTTCCACTTTTTGTGGTTCCTTATACAAAGGGGAAAACCCTATTGCAATGACTTCGCTGTTTGTCTGTCTCCAGGCTGTCCCGCATGGACTGCGCTAGCTAAATAGTTGTAATTTTTACAAATTATGTATTTCTGTTGCCGCTATAACAACAAATAGGTAGTACAAACAAAATAAAGCAAATATTTAAGGGGGTTCCCATACAACAAACGCTACTTTGGTCTTTTTTGCTCGACATAAATAATTGCAACAGGTAGGTACTTGAGTGTTGACAATATGACCACAAAATACTCAATTATTTGTTCGTCTTAATAATTTATTCATCCCATTAGGTACTGATAGGTCTTAGTGTCTAAACACACCATGCCGAAGATACGCGGCCGAAGTTCGGTAAGATTACACCTGTAATAATATATTTTAAATTACCGATGACACACCATGCCATAATAACGTCACGTTACCTATATTGTATGCGTAGCGCATTACAAGCGCAATCATGCCGAACTTCGGTCGTTTATTTTCGGCCGAGTGTGTTTAGAGTTTAGAACTTAAGACACTTAGGAATGGGATAGAACGAACGATATCAAATTATTTGTTAATATTATTTTGCTGTAGGTCAAAGCGAGATATAGCAGCTAAGCGCTTCGTCTCTCTCGCATGAATGTGTTAACAAATGAATTATTGTCTAAACAAAATATGTAGTAAAAACTCACTAGAGAATTTGAAAGGTTTTATACTACACCTTAAAATATTTCAATGAAATAAATCTAACAACGTAAAAGGTTAGGCTAGTTGACTATTTTTTTTGTTATTGGTAACTAAAGGATTTCTCAAAATAGAAACATCGGCGACAGAATGACTCCGAATGTCATACCGTCTTCATTTTTTAATATAATTTTACTAAATAACAGGAAAAAACACAAAACAATGTTAAATCTACTGAGGAATATCAAATTTTTAAGATCGCTAGTTTGACGTGAAAGTAAGATAGTTAATAATATTGCTCATCTGTGTCAAAATGGAGCTCATGGTACGCTGAGAGCGATGAAATGGGATGACGTCACAAAACGTCTGGATGAAACATTCATAAAGTAATCTTACTTTTAAGAGGTTGTGGTACAAAATCTCGAAGTACCTAATAATACTGCTTTCAGAGTTGGTGGTAGGCCCCCAGTTGTGTCGTACCCCCGCAAGGTAAGCGTCCACAGGTCGGTATCGTACGCAACGGACGTCTCGCATCAAACGGATATTTTTTTCACAGTACTTCCGCTGAATCGGCAACGTACGGATTATCGTTTAGCCTAGTAAATGAATGCTCATAAGGGGGGTATGGATGGAAAAGTCGAAAGCAGAAATTTTGACTTAGGAACTTTGTTTGGACTAATTTGAAGATAAACGTACTAGCTAGTCGGTAATCCGTACGCTGCCGATACAGTGGACGTACTGTAAAAAAAATATTCGTTTGATGGGAATCGTCCGTTGCGTACTATACCGACCTGTGGACGCTTACCTTTACGCGTTACGTCACAACTGCAAGCGTTATAAACTGTCGACGGCTGCCGTCGGCTGCCGTCGACTGCCGCCGACTGCGGCCGGCACGTGCCGTCGTCTGCCGTCGACTGCCGCCGACACGTGCCGCCGACTGCCGTCGACTGCCGCCGACACGTGCCGCCGACACGTGCCGTTCGTCTGTAAGAACCCTTACTGTAGAATGTAGAGTTGTAGATGTAGACGATAATAAATACTGCGAAAATGATTTTGGCAGTCAACTAATATTGAAAACCATTGTTATATTATATTCCATCGAGTTAAAAATGTAAAATGTGATCCTAATTTGTAGGCAAAAGTTATAAACTGTCAACATTTTTGGATGTACGTTAAGAAGTTGATTTATTTATGTTCATAGATGGCGTTTTTACTGCGGAAACATAATATTGCGTTATAAAAGGTTGAATTTTAACTTATATACCAAATACATACTCTGAATAGGTAATCACTAATCAGAGTTAATAATAATATTGTATACTTGTCTCAATTAATTAATTACTTAAGTAATTTTATTAAATTGCCAAAATATTGTAAAATTACATAAAAAAATTGTTTTAAATAAATTTTGCTATCGGACGCTAGATGCCGTTACTAGCTTCGAAATGTAATTTTTAAATAATTATTACTTGGGACACTGTACTAAGCTAATACATAATAAATTGATTATTAAGTATTAACATATTAACTTACTATTATAAGAGTAGGCTACTTTATTTCGAAACCTGCCGCCGCAACGCTGCCTAGATACGGCCTATATACGTAGTATCTCTTCTTAGTCTGTGCGGCCTATTTATAAATCCAGGGCTGTTCAAAGCACGTTCAAAGACGGTACATTTAAAAAGTGTTCAGAAGTGGAGTGCGTTGGTATATATAATTATCTGAGTATAATGCGAAATATAATTTCCTTTATATCTTGCGTAATAAGTACTGTTATTCCTAGATGCAAGATGCAAGTGCAACGGCCTGTAAGTACGAGGAATTTAACCCTCCGTGTACTAGGTGACTAATCTCACCATGCTGTACTAGGTGGGGTGTGACATACCCCAACAATAAAAGGCAGTTAAATCCGAAAAAATGTTCCTAGTGATTGTAAATTAATAAGTAATATATATTAATATCTAATAATGAATTGGTTTAGGTAAAATAAATTAAATTTTACATAATAAAATACATTTTATAAGCAAAATTACAAAAACTTGACTTTTTCTTCAAACTATAAACTATGAAATCTTTTCTTCAGTACAAAAATCAAATGACAATTATTACAATCAAATTCTTCTCAATTTCTAAGACTATAGTTTAATCTAGTTTTACCTATTTATAATATCAATTTAAAATAAACACTATGAAATAGATCTTGGGCACATAAGTTTCCGTAATATTGACTGTTATTTAGACACAAAAATTAGTATGTGAAATATATAATATGGACATATTATATTTTTTGCAAATGTGCCCAGTATTCCTATATATTAGTATAGGCCATATCCGGTATCACTGATTTGTACTTCATAACTTTACATTCTTGTTCGGAATAATTCATTAGCTCAGTGTCACAATCAACATCTTCTTTAGTCAGTGCTCGTAAAATATATTTTTTTCGATAACCGAGACATTTTTAGCAAAACTTATACCAGAAAATAATATTTCATCAAGTTAATCACAAAATTAAATACACAAATAAATAAAAACAAAAGAAGTTACACTTTGCTTTTTAGCTACGTGCTGTACTAGGTGAGGTATGTGATACCCAGACGCACTTTAAGCACATATAACAGAATTGGTGATAGACATAGGACTGAATATTTGGTAGGAATTAAAGCAGCAACGTCTTATTTGCAGCTATTGAGGAAACCAACTCGCATACT